>WSFP011571569.1:0-10744 GCA_009831015.1 Picea engelmannii
TGTTCACTTTTGCCAAAAGTGACCAAATGTACTTTATCCAAAGTCAAAGTACAAATAGACATAAAGTACTAGAACAAAGTGCTATAAACCTTCCCTCATGTGTTAGGGAGGACAAAACACATGGGGAACACCTCCTCAGGTACTAAACTCAACATTATGGAGTCTCTTGTGTAAGAGCTAGATTTGTTGCCTCTCTAGGGGTGTAAGCCTTTTTACTCCCTAGAGCAAACACATTTAGCAAGGTAAATCTAGGAGGGTGTAAGCCTTTTTACTCCTCCTAGCAACCTTTGCTGGAGAATGTATGCCCTTATACTTGCCCAAGGGTTTAGACAAGAATAACTATGAAACAAGAAGAAATAACAAAAATATGCAGAAAATTCCTTACCAATTCCAATAGATAGCAAGTAAAACCCTTCTCTACCAAGAATATTCCACCATAAAGCAAGAACAAGACATCCAAGAGATAGCGCTAGCCTTCCTTCCAATAGACAAGTAACAACCATCCAAATAGCACAAGAGAGAGAGATATGCGATTTGCCCAAGTAGGACAAAAATTTCAGCCAACAAGCACGTAATCTTCAAGTGAGTTATTGCAAACTGAAATGAGCATGACCTTTATTTATACAAGGTCTTGCAAAACCAATTTGTCCACTTAACTAGGGTAAACCACAAATTAGGGAGGCCGACCTCCTCTATTTTCCCCTTTACAACTTAAAATTCAAATAATACATAAAGTAAATCCCAGGGTTCCTTACTTTTTTGAGAAGGGTTTCATTTCTCTCGGGATCCCAGGGTGAGCTTTTATTGCATGATGTTTTTGCTAGGGCACCTTCGAGCTTAGTGGCCCCTTCTTCCCATGAATTGAGGTACATACCCTTCTTGGGTCAATAGGCCCGAAAACCTAAAAGATGGGGAAACAGAAGGGAAGAAGTGATGGAAGGTGGCAAGTATGAGCGGGAATGATACGATGACCCTTCAAGGAGACTCCCCGGTAGCAACCTTTTCCATGAGGGTGGCCACTTACTAGGAAACCATGACACTCACCAAGGTGAAATAAGGAAAACAACATAATTTCCAAGCAAATGTTTTCAAAATCAAGAAAGGATCCTTGGCAACATGTTCAAATGCTCCAAATATTAAAATGACTTTTACCATGACATCAGACTTGTTACCTCATGAAGCAAGACCCGCTGTCCTCTGTGGGCCAAGTTGGGTGTGGTGGATGCAAATGCCATCGATTAGATGGTGATGTTTGGTATGATAGGGGCCTTTCCTGCTCATTTGCCTCTCGGTACTCCATGTCTGCAATTTGAGGGCCTCGAGACATCATGTCCTTAGTTATCCCTAGGAATGGGGGATAACACCCTACACAAATGGTTCCCAAGACTTGAGAAGACCTCTCAACGCCGCATTCACCAACTCAACATCCTCAACTGCCACACTAATGGCTGTACGCTGATCACGCATTTGAGTTATCTTCATAAGGTAGCTAACAATTGTGTCCTCACTAGACATCTTAATATTTTGAAGTTGGTGCTTCAAATGTAACTTCTTGCCTGTATTCCTGTTTTGGTTTAGACCTACCAAAGCATCATACATTTCCTTGGCAGATGCCTTCTCAACAATGTGAGGAATCAAGTGATCCTTTACAGATTCTAGCAACACCCACTTGGCCTTCACTTCTTTCTTCTTGTGAGTTGCCAATTCCTGTGGATTAGTAGGACTTGCAACCACTCCCTCAACATGCTCTTTGAGGTCATTCTCCTCCAACAAATGAAGAACCCTGGCCTTCCAAGTTCCAAGCCCGAAAGTTTGTTGCCCCTTCCAACTTGTCCTCAATCTTCAAAGTGTTCAACAGGGTGACTTGCCCGGAACAAAACAAAAATCTGCAACAACAAAATGTGTCTCGAAGATGATCCCTTTCTCTTCAAAGCCTAAACTCTGATCCCATGTCAATTTTCACAAGCACCTCTATGTGACTAATTCCAGATCTGAAAATTACTTTCTAGTGATCAAACAATAAACTCTAGCTGTTATCACTGAACAATTTTACACTGAAATTATTGACTTGAAAATTATAGCAGCGGAAACAATCAAGATCATAGATGAACAATCAATACACATGAGACAAAATTTCTGTTTTGTAACTGTCAAATTCAGAATTTTTCTGAAGGCAAAACCAACCCTCCTTGCTGATACAAATTCACCAAAAACTAAGGACAACCTTGTCCTCTGAAAACCAAAAATCAACGAACCAAACCTGAACAAAATCTCGGGAAAATTCCTCTGCCCACAAATTTGCTGCAACCACCTGTACGACCTGCTGATGTCAGCGGTACTGACTACTATACCTGCCCAAAACTCTGGCACGTGCAGACTGTTTTGACTCTCCCACATGTGCGCATTGTCACACGTGTACTGTAAGGATTGTCCGTACAATTCTGCTCACACGTGCGAGCTGTCTCCGTCACACGTGCGGCTCAGCTCCTCCTCCTTCCTCACGCGTGTGCCCTTTCTTGGTTGGAAAAGAAGCCTTCCTTGGATTAACCAAAAACAAAAAATCCTCCTTGAAACCCCAGGTCAGATTTGCCACAAATGCAGAATTTCCCTTGCTGAAATTTCCAAGCTCCTAGCACAAGTGCACTCTCACTTATGCTAACTCTATAATGACACAATAAGATTTGTCACAATCTCTCCTCTCCTTATATAGGAGTCCAATGAGTGGGTTTAGGCACCCCTTCTAAACTCAATAATTAATTAGAATATTTTATTCCTCTTTGTGGGTGTGAAACCCCAACACAAGTCCGCAAAGCCCATCAACAAGCCCATGAGGTCCTAGCCTCATCCCAAGGGCGTCTTCACTGAAACGAAGGTGTAATCTGGTGCCGATGAAGATTCCCACATTCCTGATACCATGGCCTCTTGTGGAAATGCCTCCCGATGTGACAAAAGCATCAATGGGATCATGAGTGGTAACAATAGGTGTTGCAATTGCAAATGCTGCTAGAGTGTTCATTATCTTTAAATAATTGCAAGATGCATCAAGTCAAGCTGAATAGGGATACTCACAGTTTAGAGAGAAATGGAGTTATGTCCTTAGATTTTAGACCATATTTCTCTGTATGAGAATAACTAATTAGAGAGACACCTATTAATAGAGTTTTCAAAGTTATCAGTTTAGTCACCGCATTTGTGTTTGTTTTTGACATTTTCTTTTGCATTGGTGAACATTTTTGGAATTTTATTGTCCTCGAATTTGAACACAAACATGAACCAGGTGACATAAAACACATTGTGCACTGTTTTCATGGATTTTCCTTGTTCATTTTTTCTTTCTGGTGACATAAAATCTTATTATTATTGTTGGTTTCGTGATGTTCAAATGAGGCTTGAAGGCTTTGTAGTCCTACCCTCTTACTAGAAGAATTGGGCTTGAACTTAAGATATTTGATGATGTAGAAATTATTACAAAAAATTCTTGTAATTTTAATCTATTGGAGCACAAAATATTTTGGGCTTGTTCTCATTGATTCAGTCTCCTTTTCTTGGTCATAAAACTATCATTTTCTTGAATTAATGTAAGGTGAGAAAGGTTTGGGGCATAGTAATGTTCTCAAAGTGATGTCCCCATTCCATCAATTTACATTACTTCCATTTTGCATGATTTGTTTCTTATATTTCTATGAAACATTGTAAGTGTACAATTTCTTTTCTCCAATATTCCTGTTATCTTGCACTATATATATGTATGTCACATGGGCATTCAGGATGGTAAATACAACCTTCAGGTAATTTTTGTACTAGGGATGTTAGCTTATTTTTATTGTTTTATTTTTATTTTAGGCATATGTTTATTCTTATTTTATTTTTGTCTCCTTCCTTCAAGATAGACATCTGCTGGGAATGCTTTAGGCACTTAAAATTTATATACTATTTGTTAGCATACTCAGCTATCCATTGACTGCTTTTAGCATTGGGGACATTGATACGATTCTTTCTTCTATTTCCTTCACGTGAAGATAGGGTGGTTAGTTAAGATTTCCATCCCACTTGATGAGATTGCAAATGTAGCCTATTGCTTCTTTTGAAAAGTGTGCTTTGATTATTTATATAGTCATTTTGCTAGACTTGTTAAAGCTTGTGCTTATGTTGTATTACTATCTTAACGAGTGCAGTGTTTCAAATTCATCTTAGATTCTGGGATGTTTTTTCTCTTTAAAGTACCTGTTAATTTTATTTAATAATGAGCACCAGAAGGGCCTTTTGTTGTTTCCATTTTTCATCAACTTGATTGTGTAAACATTTATTTGAAAACAAGGTCAGTTTGGATTGTACACGAATTAGTTTAGGTCTGCTATGTGTGCTTTTAACATTATTGACCATGTACTTGTATTTGAAGGCATGCCTATGGTTCTATACTATACAATAAGACTTTCAAACTTACCCAAATATTTGGGAACTCCTGCAGGTGGCTGCATATGCTGATGGCCATGTAAAGATCTATGAATCTCTTGACACATTGGAGTTAAAGCAATGGCAACTTCAGGTCAAGTATTTTACATTTTTTGTAACTTAACACATGGAATTCCTTCATGATTATAGTGGTTTCCTGTTGGATCTCTGCCATTGTTGAAGATCATTTCTTAGGAGATTATGTTTGATCACCCTATACTTTTTAGTTGATCCTTGCTTTTGGCTAAACTTATAGCCACACTATTCACGCCACACTATTTGCCATATGTAGAAAATGTTTGTGTCTTTTTCTTGAGGGAAAATTCCGTGTTATATATTATATGGGAGGAGCAGTGGTACATGGTTAGTGACTGTTGAGCTCCACTTCCCCTCAATACCCACGTGGGAAGAGCAAGCATCTATGATTAAGCCACTACATTAACAGATATATATAATTCTAAAAAAATGGATCTTAGCCTGTACTTCGGTCGTAAAGTCATCCATGAAAGATTGAAAATCTGTTTTCAACAAATCTCTTTATACCATCAAAATGTTGATGTTTTGGTAGCAACGGGAGGTATTCCCTCCTGGACAACTTTTCTTAGAGAAGAAGAAGATTCCAAGAAGTCAAAGGAAGACCTTTGAACAATTGAAGAACACCCCGGAAGAGAAGTTGGCCCACAGAAAAAAAATAAAGTGGAAATATAATTTCTAGGAAGAGAAGTTGGCCGACAGAAATAATAAAGTAATGTTGAAGACCCCGGAAGAGAAGCCGGCCCCACAAGAGAATAATAAAGATCTAGAATGAGAAGTCGGCCCAGACAGGTGCCCAGATTAGTATAAATATAGGCTGGATCATTTCATTTGTACAGACAAACAATTCTCCTTCTGCAGTGCGCACTAGGCAACTAGCAGCTGCAGTTGTAGCAGTTTCACTATTTATGGTTCTCTGGTTCTCTTGGAGAGTGCGCCTCACTTGGGGAAGGATATTCTCGGTGGTTTCTCTTGTGCGCTACTTCTAGAAGAAGTGCACTAAGGTTGTGTGGTGCTGCCCAGTTGCTTTGTGCCAGTTGTCAGTTGCAGTTGCCAATGGTCAGTTGCAGTTGCAGTTGCTAGTTACCAGTTGCCAATTGTGCCAGTTCTGTGGTGCACTATCTTGCTCTAGTGATGTGCCTTTGCGCCAGTTCTGTGGTGTTGCTCAGTTGTCTACACTCACTGGGGTTTGACAAGAAGAAGAGATAAGTATTTGTTATCAGGGTTTCTTCATTGTTGGTTTGCTCTTGTGAATAGAGCTTGTTCATGGTTGTATTGGGATATTAGAAAGATTATCTCTAAGAAAAGTTGGCTGGGTTTTTCCCTGAGTTTGGGGTTTTCCCAGGATAAATCTTTGTGTCTTTTTGTGCTTGTTTTCCTGCTGCTTATATATTTCAGTATATAGTTATTAAATGTTAAAAGAAGATCAAAATGCTGTGGTAAATCTAAAAATCTAATGCTAACAAAATTTTATGAAAATATAACACAAAAGAGATATATTTACTGACCAAATGAAAGAGATAGATGTAAGTCTAAGAACAAACTGGAATGTCAATACTACCCACCAAAAGCATCATGGATCTCCTAGGAAGGTTTGTCATGGATCTGCATTAAGAATTTAATCTAATAAAACTTAAAAGAGACAAGATTAAAAATTATAAAGGATAATATAACCATATGACTTATTAAATGGTGGCCATATTGCACTTTAAATGACAGGCATATTGTGCCTTAACTGACATCCATACTATAATTGTACTACGCATTAAACAACAGCTGAAATTTTCATTAAAAAGAAGCTTTACTTAATTAATTGAGGGTCATACTACTTAATAGTAGGCTGTACTGCTATTGTTTTTATCAGAAACAAAATTATTTTTAGTTGCAAAGATTTACAAGTACAACTGACACTCCAACTATACCTGTATGTGCTGCAAACTGCTTGACAGTATTTACCAGTTCCCCTGTTATATCAGTATGAATGCTTGACTTCCTAACAAAAGGGCCAAAGTCAAAATATTGACTAGATACCCTGAACTGCTTCCTTGACTATAAAACTACTACTGTTAAAGCATGCAACATATACATCAAAATACAGGAGAACATCAAAATTTAACACAGATTAAACTTTATCATCTTAATTGCCACGTGGGTTAGGCCTCTTGTTTGTTGCTTGGTTGTTGTTCTCTGAAGTCTCTGTTTCATTGAACACAACTCTACCAACTTATCTCTTTTCCCTTGTCACTGTCATTCAGTGATGAGTCGGAGCTATCACGTGAGTTTGGTGCTGATGGGAGGCTTGGTTCTGTGTTCATCTAGGCACTAAATACGGACCTGATACTCTCTGATCTTTCACTCCCATGCCTTAAAATATATATTTTTAATTCCCTCTGATAGTCTTCCAAGTCAGTGATACTTGCTGTCAGGGTTGTAACTTCTTCCTCCACTTGATCTGCTAATTGGTTGGAACTTGGGACTCTGATCATTATCTTCCACCTTGGTTCATGTTTCCTGCTGTTGACCTGTGCTTCAATTACCCCTCACTTCAACCTTGCCACCTCTTCTGCCAACAAAGATGCAGAAGTTCTGTATCTATGAGGCACCATCACTAGCTTCATCGATACCTCTCGCTTCTTAGACCTTTGCTTCCTGCCTTTGTCGCTGGCTACCCTACTTTGTCTCTTACCTTCATTCTCTATACACTCGATATCTTTGCTATCTGAATATAAGTTGGATTCTACACTTCTAGGTCATCATTGGCCATTAAATGCAGGCAACCCTCATTTAAATTTGCTGCTTGATTCACTAGTTCATCCACACTAGAATTCAAATTGTGTGGAATGTGAAAGAATGCCACACATTTGAAGGACTGCAAACTTAAGGCTCTCTTCGGCACTTGCTGTGCTGACAAGATTTCTGGAGGGACCAGCTTACCTTTTTATAATGTCGATCTTTAACTTGGAATTAACAATGCATGCCAAACTTTTAATTCCTAAATTATTAGCCACTCAAACCTTGGTGTAGTGCTAAATCCTCTGCTACATTGTTGGTACTTATGTCTAACCCCTTAACAGTGACTGGGATCTTGCTTCCACTTGGGTTGATGATGAGTACCCCAGCCCTAGCTATAACTGAGTTTACTTTGGATACCCTGTGCAAGGCATACTACTATTAATAGTAGGCCAACCTAGTCTTAAATAGTGAGTTTCCCTGCAAATATAGCCAGTCCACCTGCAACAATAATAAGATGACCTGCATTAATTGTAGCAGCCTTCCCTATGTTCAATAGGGGATTGAACCAACATTAATACATATTGACCTACATAAATAGGGTTTGAGGTGACCATTTGTTAGGATTAGTTAAGCATTCTCGATCATGTCACATGTGGGCTCCCAAGAGTGGACGACTTGCTCAAATCATGTGAAAAGGCATGTAAATGGGCTCAAAAGTGAGACATTCCCTCCAAAGGGTGCAACGTTTCCTCAAGAAGTGCAATGTCATCTCCAAAAGGGTGCAATGACCTCAAAGTAGCCCAACGACCTCCAAAAGAAGTGGGATGGCCTCCATAAGAATGCAAGTGGCCTCAACGTTCTCCAAAGGAACAAAGCTCAATCCAAGTCATATCCAGGCCAAGTACATCGTCCAAAGTCAGGTGCAAGTGACCCAAAGTAGTCATCAATCCAAAGGCATCCACTCAAGTCTAATGCAACATAAAAAATGAGTCATGTCAAATGTGAATGCCATTAGGTAGATCACATTAAGCTTCTTTTTCAAACTTCACAATAACTCATAGAATTCATAAAATTTTCCAAGTTTAGGTATGAGAGGGTCATCATTGACTCCTATTACATGTGCCAATACCCAAGAAGAGAAGTATTTCCCAAGAAAACCCATCAGGGAGCATGTGTAGTGATAGATGGTATGGTTTGGCGGGTAATTTCAGGAGTTGCATTGCACAACCATGTGAGGTTGTTTAAGATATTCATTCACATGAGTGCCTTTGAAGTATGAGGGAACATTTATGCATTGAGTTGCCGTTTCTTCGGCATTGTGTCTTTCTACCCCTTATTTTCCTTTTTCTTTGTTTATTTAACCTTTTATGGCTTTTGACTTTTATTTTATTTCATTTAATCCTTTTTAGATGTACATTTTCATGCATAAGACTTGGAGTAATGGCCTCATAACGAGGGGCATTGGTCATGCTTTATTTCCTTTAGTTTTTTACTTTTATTTATTTTTTGTTTCTTTATTTGCTCTTCACCTCAAGCTTATAGCTCTTTTGGGGTGAGGCTCTTCTCATGGGACTATGAAGCACGAACCTTTTAATGTGACATATGAGAACCAACCCATGAGCAGGACAACATAAATCGAGAAGGGTGGAGAGTGTTCTGTATGGACTAGGATATGGACACGCTACCCCTTTCAAAGCCCCCCAATAGTACAACTCAACCGAAGAGTGACAACACTTATCTAGAAAATGATGATGATCACCAAGTTGAAACAAGGCAAAAGGCACAAATTTAGAGCATCATGATCCATTATTCTGACTCAACCAATGATCACCACTTTCATGACAAGTACATAAGGCATTAACACTCAATATGAAGTAAGGAAATAATGTACCTCATGTATGTCAAGCACCATAGTCATCAAATGTGAGCACGCTGAGCAAATGTGGAAGGCATCTTCGGTCAACTGTCTATGGAGAACCATCGATCTCATTTGTGGAACTGTTGTCTGTGATAAGGATCACAAGAGGAAAATCTCCTCTAGTTACCCCTAGATGTTCGGGGGTAATAAGGCAGACACAGAGAAACCTTTCTTGGGAGATATTTATGATGGCATGGATACCATGGTTGAGAAAATCATGGAAATTATTACACATGAGGCTCCCACTCTTCTTTTTGTTGATGTTGATTTTATAGAGTGTGTGAGGTCCATCATTGTTGCAAGATGGAATGGTTTTAACACTCCATTGCACACTTTGCTAGATGCTCTTAATCCAAAATTTTATGATGAAGAACTCATTGCTCAAAGCAATGGCAAGAGGAAGGCCTTGCATAAGGACAAGGAGGTGACCAATGGAGTGAAGAAAGACTTATAAAGGTTGTTTCTAGCTTCTATACGGACTAAAGTGGGGGAAGAATTTGCTTGTTTTGGTGCTGGATTGGAGGATTTTTCAGACATATCATCTTTGGATGAGAGGATTGTTATCCCCAACTCCTAGGGATAACTAAGGAGATGATGTATCGAGGCCCTCAGGTTGCAAACATGGAGTACCAAGAGATAACTTGATCAACAATGTCCACTTGCACTGATAGAGGCCTGACTCGTCACCACAGTTCCAGGTTCATCACGATGGTATCCACCACATCAGCTGGTTTCCAGAAGACATTGGGTCTTGTTCACTGAGGTACAAGCTAGGTATCATGGTGAGTGTCATTTCAATATTTGAGGCATTTGAGTTTGTTACATCTATTACTGCTTTTGATTATGTAACGTTTGCTTGGACATTATGCTCTTTGCCCTGTTTCACTTTGGTGGTTGACATTGCGCCCTACTAAGTTGGTCATCGTTGGGGTTAGGTTTGCTACTATGAGGTCCTCTTGATGAGTCATCGTGCCATTCCCGACCATACTTGTCACTTTCCACACTTCATCTCCTCATCTCCTTACCTTTTGGGATTTTCGGGTGTACTGACCCAAGGAGGGGTTGTCCCTCATTTCGTGGGAAGAAGGGGCTGAAGGCCCATAGGCTTGTAGCCAGAAAAAGATAATAGCCAATCATTAACCTTTTAGATGCTTGCCCAGGCATCCCGAGGACAATGAAATGTCTCCCATAAGAAATTGATGGAACCCGTGAAAAATAACTAATACAAAATGCCAACCAAGGAGGAGCATGTGTGGGCATTGTTTTTAATGCTTAGGTAGAAGCCCCACACATGTTTTCAACTTGGGGGAGCATAATGTGACTAGGGTAGAGTCAAGGTGGGCACTGTTTTTTATGCTTAGGTAGAAGCCCCACCTTGGCTTCAACCTGGAAACATCTTAAAAGAATAAAAGACAATAAATGAGCTTGGAAAAAGGTTGGATTGAAAATGAAGGTGCAACACACCCTCTACAAAGGCACCCATAAATGAGACACTACAACCCCTTGTATGTCATGAACCCCATGCCCAAAGGTCTTTCCCCCATTCATGTCACCTCATCCACATGATTTAGAAAGAGGTCCCCTTGGGAAACACTCCTAAACTTGAGG
>WSFP011571574.1:0-10743 GCA_009831015.1 Picea engelmannii
TGGTTCAACCGGTTTTTTAAACACTGGTGTAGATCAGCATTTTAAAGTTAAAGATCTAGAGGTAGTGTTATGTGTTTTAAGTTATATTGCATGTGCTAACATTGAGATAAGAAAACACTTGCAAGGGCACCTTAAAAGAGCACTTAACCTTCAAAACATTGAGCAAAAGTGGGATGATTGTTTGTTGTCTTAAAACAACAAAAGAAGACAGCCATACAGTTGAAACTTAGAGCCATACTAGGGTCAAGGACAGACCTTAGGTGGCAACCTCATAGGACCTCAGAATATCTACACTCAATGTCTAAACCCTAGAAGGAAAGATTGCTAGAAAGTAAGTAAACTTAGGCCCTAGCGATTTCCTTCTTCCTTAGATTAAAATTGAAGTAAAATGCATGAAGCAAATGAAGTAATGCTACTAGAGTGCTACAAAGGTAGGGCTCTAGTGTATACTTCAAAGAAGTGTTCTCTAGCAATTTCAAGTAGGTGGAAAATTATAAGGAAAAGGACAGTAACATATGCTTCTCCCCTAGGGTTTCAAACTAGCAATTTCATAATCTTTGACATGAACAAGCAAATTTACCATAACCATTCAAAATAAAATGAAGAATTGCAGATTTACTTACTTCGTCAAGAATAATCTAGCAACAAACCCTAGTTGAATACTTTCCACCATGAAAAATGCCAAAATACACCAAGAATAGCCTCTCCAAGAAGTTGTGAACCACTTAATTTCAGCCAAATACCCTTAAAGAGGGTTGAATTTCAGACCTCACACTTGTGTGAGTGAAAGATGATCAAAAAATGAGAGTTTTATCTCTCTATTTACACAATATCAATGACCTTTAATTAAAATTTAGGTCAGAAAAGGCCGACATGGCCAAATTACATCAAAAATCTAGTTTTTACATAAATTCAAAGAATTAAACCCTAAAATGTGCAATAGAGGTGATGTCATGCCCTCCTAGGGTGGCGTTGGGCCTCATAAGTGGGACGTCAGGCTCCATGAGCAAAACGTTAGGCCTTCCAAGGCTTCTGGATGATGCCACATGTGCCACCTAGCACACCATTGCCTCTGTCATGTCCATCTGACGTTGGGTGACGTCTAGGGTCACAATGGTGATGTCATGGGCCTCCCAAGGCCAACGTTCAGGGGGGAGAGCAAGATCCCCCTAGGTCCAGGCCTACGAAAGTGTCTCTGGTGGAACATCCTTTTTTCTTTGGTGCAAGCCCCTGGTGTCTCTCTGCCCCTGGCTAGGGTTACAGCATCCATCTAGTAGGCTTTTAGCCCCATGGAGGTCTAAGCTAATCATCTGGTACCTGTCCACCGGGCATGGTCCTGCAGCAACAACAAGTACGCCCTTCATGGGCTCATAAGTCACAGGGATCATAGCAATGTCAATCACGTCTAATAATCAAATTACCCAAACATGTGCATCAAACCCCCTTTTACCCAAACAAATGCTCAAAGACATTATGCAATTTAACAAGCCAGGTTTGGAGAGTGTCTCAGGATGTTCTATTGGGCTAATCCTCCTCAAGTTTGG
Source organism: Picea engelmannii (assembly GCA_009831015.1). Taxonomy (NCBI): domain Eukaryota; kingdom Viridiplantae; phylum Streptophyta; class Pinopsida; order Pinales; family Pinaceae; genus Picea; species Picea engelmannii. The sequence continues at coordinate 1,545 of WSFP011571574.1, forward strand.
GGTGTTTCCTAGGTGAAGACCAATCTAGGTCATGTAGGCGTATGAAATGGTGTGCGGAATGTTTGGGAAAGGGGTGCAATGATAACAGGGAAATGTAGGTCTTACCTATGGGTGCCTTTGTAGAGGGCGAGCTGCACCTTGTCATGGATGCCATTGTTTCCTAGCCCATTCAATGTTTTTTATTCTTTGTCTTACTGTTTTTTCTTTTCAAGAGAATAACTGGAGGACACTGTCTTGGTGTGGTGACCAGTGGTGACAGCGTTACCCACAAGCACTTCACGAAAATGAGAAGGTTGGCTCGTGATGAGACCCCCTTTCTCTTGGCTATGCCACCAAGAGCCACTACCATGGTTTGGTGACCAGATGGATGGCAGTGTCATACCGCTACATGCCCATGGACCTAATAGGCCGGCTCATGATGAGACGACCTATCCACCAACTAGATCTTGAGTTTTATTTTATTTTACAGGTCCCCTTTTCTTGCTGAGAAGCCATTTATTGCTTTCTTGGGAATCCTTGGGCGAAGCATCTCAAGGTTTCATTTTGGCTTTTAAATTTTGCCAACTACTTTTACCCTCTAGGCCTTTAGCCCATTCTTCCCACAAGGCAAGGTACAACCCTTACTAGCTTGGCAAACCCAATGCTCGAACCAAGGTATGGGGAAAATGATAGGGATAATGATGAAAAGTGGTAAGTATGGAAGGAATGGATGATGACCTTTCATAGACCCACCTAGTGGCAACTCATCCCTTAGGGAACCAACTTACTAGGGCACTCTGTCACCCCCCCCAGGTATGAACAAGTTAAACAGCATAATTTCCAAGAAAACGTCATGAAACAAAAGAGAGTTCAGTGCACATATTCAAATGCTTTGAAAATCGGAGTGACACATACCATGATACCCAGACTCATTACCTCATGGAGCAAGACCCACTGCTACTTCAGAATCAGGCTGATGGGATGGATGTTGTTGTTGCTAATAGATAGGACGCACTGAAGAAAAGATGGGCCCTCCAGGGCCAAGCTCAAGTCATATGGCTCTCGATACTCCATGTCTAGGACCTGTGGACCTCGAGACATAATCTCCTTAGTTATCTCTAGGATAGGGGATAACAGTCACTTATGGACATTAATATAATTTCATTTAATTTCTCAAAGAAGTTGTGCATAGATAAGATAAGATGAGAAAATTTTATTAATGTCCAACAAAAGACCCCAAAAGTAGATCAAAAAGAGTAAAAATGTACATCGAGTTTCAATACAAAGTGGGAGTGCCAAGGCATTGTTAGCTTTTTAGCTCGGGAGGTACTCCGCATGTTTTGTCTTGTATGCGGATGTTACCTCATATTTACACTACCAGTCACTTAACTTTGTAATAGGCTTTTATAAAGTTGTTTTAAGTGGTTCTTTTATTAAAGTGACTTTTTAATAAAGTGTACCTTCTAATTTAAAGTGACTTTATTTTCATAAAGCACTTATGTAATAAAGTGAAAACACTTTAATATTTCAAGTGATTCATTTTGGAGGGAATGGATCATGACCCTTGATCTTAAAAAGGCAAGATTTAATCTTGGTCTTTGGATTTAGGGTTGGGGAAGGTGAAAAGACACTTTGGAGGGAAAATGTCATTTTCAGATTTATAAAAGATTGCATTGGGTAGTGTGCAAGACACATCGAGAAGACGAGAGGAGGAGCAAGAGATATTTTATGAGTAATCTTGATAGAGGAAAGTGAACAGCAAAGAGGGCACGTTTTCCAAGGAAGGAGGGCACAAATCCCGAAAAAAAATCTATGAATTTTGGGCCGAATTATTTTTCTGTTGTGGGAGGTCGAACTGTACGGATCCGTACAGTCCGTACAACCATATGGATTTGGCACGAAAATCGAGGTATTTTTGGTCGTGGTTTTTGAGGTTTTGTTCGTTGTTTTTGAGCCATACAGAACAGTCCGTACAGCTGACTATGGGCACGGAAAACGTGGTACATAAGAGGTACAGCAATACGGATTTGGCACACTTTTCGAGGTAGATTTATGTGGGGTTGTTTTGGTGTTGTGAGGTATTTTCCTTGGCTGGAAATGTGATATTGTGTTGTTGTTTTGTACTTTCCTAAAATTGAATAATAGATATCTCTCTCTCTCGTTGGGTTTCCCCACATTGAGGTTTTCCCTGGCATTTGCCTAAATTTCTGTGTGTTATGGGTTGTTGTCCACTGTGTTATTTCTGCTGCTATTTTGCTTAGCAATGTGTATTTCTGCTTATGGTAATTTCTAAATGTGGGTTTCAGGCATTTATGAATTTTATGAAGACAGTTATCTCTAGGTTGCTAAGTGTACGATAGAAATTTCATTTGCTGATTTTTGTCATTAAAAATCTACATGGTATCAGAGCTTTGTCTCTGACAATGGGCAGTGTGATTTTTGGGCAAAAGGGTGTGATTGTTTTCCTTGAGTTGTGACAAGGAATATGGTTGCAAGCATTAGATATGAGGATCGGTTGGATGGCATTTCCAACTATTTGCAGTGGAAGGTCTGATTGTCAGTTGTTCTCAAGGAGAACAAAATTTATAACTATGTCAACTTTGTTGTGGCAACTCCCGCAACAGATCCTGTTGCTTTGGACTTGCATGAGACCCAGGAAGCCAAAGCTCAGAGGATTATTCTGGATGGGGTGAAGGATCACCTTATCCGACACTTGGCTAAGAAAAACACTGCCAAGGAGATGTGGGATGCACTTAAAAACTTGTTCGAAGCGAAGAACAAGAACCGGAAGATGGCCTTGAAGGCTAAGTTGCATGATACCAAGATGGGTGAGGAGGAGAGTGTCTCTTCTTATCTTACCCAGGTGGCTCAAGTAAAAGATGAGTTGGCAGCTGTTGGAGAGGTCACTACGTATTCTGAGTTGGTGAGGATAGCCTTAAATGGCTTCACCAAAGAATGGGAAGTCTTTGTGAACTGTGTGGTGGGACGTGAGCATCTACCAAATTAGAGCAGATTGTGGGATGATTTCACTCAGGAGGAGATCCGAGAAAGATCTCATAGCAGTGAACAGAAAACAGACAGAGTTGATGAGAATGTTGTTATTGTGGCAAAGAGCAAGAAGAAAGGAAGTTCCGGAAGGGACTTGAGTAAAGTCAGATGCTATTGTTGTAACCAGTTGGGGCACCTTGCCTCTCATTGTCCTGAGAGGAAAAAGAAGAAGAAGGAGTCAGAGGGACCTGAGACAGTTGCTACAGCAGCCATGGAGGACTTTGCTTCAAAGTTCGATAGGGAATTTTCTTTGGTGACCCTACTTTCCAGTGTCGGCAGCGGAGGATTTGGAGGTGATATCAGATGGATTGTGGATAGCGGAGCCTCTAGCCACATGACGGGAATCTGGCGAGTATTCCTAGATTTCACATTGATTGGTCCAGGCCGACAAGTGGTAAATGAAGGTGGTATGGCGAAATTTGTCTGTGGAGTTGGGAATGTTAGATTCCAACTCGATTTTGGGGGACTCTTGGAGCTTGATGGAGTTCTCTTTGTTCCAGGGTTGAGGGTTAATTTGCTCTCAATCTCAGCCTTGGAGGATGTAGGATATTGCATATTGTTCAAGAGGGAACATGTCTTTATCTACAGGCAGGGAGTGGACCCACTAGAGTTGCAGTTGATCGGTAACTGGGTGGACAGGTTGTATATTTTGAGAGGACAACCTTCGACGTATGATTCAGCGTTGGATGAGGAGCGTGAGGAGGCTTCTAAGACTGCGGTGGCGCCAAGGATTCAGCCTTGCATTCTGAGAGAAGAGAGAGAGTCTCTTCTGAGCACTGGCAGGAGGCTTAGCCAGGTTGATCAAACCAATGCTCAAGATGAAGTGAGCTCAGGGTTCCAGGATGTTGCCAGGAGAAAATCTTCGAGTTCGAGTTCTATGCAGGTGTTGAAGATGGCTCCAGGTTCAGAGAGAGCTCCTACAAAGCACAGTGTGATGAAACCAGGTGATAGCGGTGGCAGCGAGTACATCCCTCTCTAAGAGGGAGTGTTAGCTTTTTAGCTCGGGAGGTACTCCGCATGTTTTGTCTTGTATGCGGATGTTACCTCATATTTACACTACCAATGACTTGACTTTGTAATAGACTTTTATAAAGTTGTTTTAAGTGGTTCTTTTATTAAAGTGACTTTTTAATAAAGTGTACCGTCTAATTTTAAAGTGACTTTATTTTCATAAAGCACTTATGTAATAAAGTGAAATCGCTTTAATATTTCAAGTGATTCATTTTGGAGGGAATGAATCATGACCCTTGATCTTGAAAAGGCAAGATTTAATCTTGGCCTTTGGATTTAGGGTTGGGGAAGGTGAAAAGACACTTTGGAGGGAAAATGTCATTTTCAGATTTATAAAAGAATGCATTGGGTAGTGTGCAAGACACATCGAGAAGACGAGAGGAGCAAGAGAGATTTTTTGAGTAAGCTTGAGAGAGGAAAGTGAGCAGCAAAGAGGGCACATTTTCCAAGGAAGGAGGGCACAAATCCCGAAAAAAAAAATCGGTGAGTTTTGGGCCGAATTATTTTTCTGCTATGGGAGGCCGTACTGTACGGATCCATACAGTCCGTACGGATTTGGCATGGAAATCAAGGCATTTTTGGCACAATTTTCGAGGTTCTGTTTGTTGTTTCTGGGCCGTACGGAACACTCTGTACAGCTGACTGTGGGCACGGAAAACGAGGTACAGAAGAGGCCATACGGCAGTATGGATTTGGCACACTTTTCGAGGTGGATTTCTGTGGGACTGTTTTGGTGCTGTGAGGTATTTTCCTTGGCTGGAAATGTGATATTGTGCTGCTGTTTTGTACTTTCCTGAAGCTGAATAATAGATCTCTCTCTCTCTTTGGGTTTCCCCACATTGGGGTTTTCCCTAGCATTTGCCTAAATTTCTATGTTATGGGTTGCTGTCCACTGTGTTATTTCCACTGTTATTTTGCTTAGCAATGTGTATTTCTGCTTATGGTAATTTATGAATGTGGGTTTAAGGCATTTATGAAAGTTATGAAGACAGTTATCTCTAGGTTGCTAAGTGTACGACAGAAATTTCATTTGCTGATTTTTGTCATTAAAAATCTACAAGCATCTCCTAGAACAATGCTTAAAAAAGAAAAATAATTCATAGAGAGAAGTACAGTAAAGAGGGCAAAGAACAAGCAAGTTGCTCTCAGAGAAGGTTTGATGGCACATATTAGAAAAGTTGGCTGTAGTTACTACTAAATATGCATTAGAAGTGCAATCACCAGGAACCTGTGCAGAAATTGACTAGAAAACAGCAGCTTATTGCAAATAGAAGATGCTCAGCAAACAACTCAATTACGACTGGTAATCAATATTTACAAACAGGTAAAAGCAATAGTAGAATTTAAACGTATCAGCCCAAACAGTAGTAAAAGGAATTGGGGACCAGCAAAAGCATTATGTGAAAATTATTGATCAAATGAACTATCTAATGAAGAAATCATTTTTTACTGGAATGGATTTGTTAAGAGGCAATTAAGGGATGCCATTTTGATGAATTGCAACTCAATTTCCAGATCACTGTCCTGTTGCAACCTACCACCTGTAAGCAGAAAGGTATAAAAAGGCAGTTGTGACTCAATTCACTATCGTTAGGGTGAGACCCAATCTAAGAAATAGAAGAAAGAATTTAGGGATCCTCCGAGAGGTATCGATAGGCCCTTCTTACCATGTTTACTGTTGATCATACATGAAGATATTGTTCGCATCTGTCTTTGATATCTACGACTGTCATTGAATGCTATCTGTATGTCCTTACCTTCCATAACGAGTGTGTAACACCAATCCAAGCATTGAAAAGCAACTGCATGTGACTTAACATAATGCCCCTAGATGTACCTAAAGGAAAAAACTATCCCTGGCCTATTATATATTTATTCAACAATTCTCAACATCATAGCACTCACTCAAAAAGAATAAGTGCCTATTTCTGTGCATCTCGACATGTTAATATGTGTGCACTCAACTAGAGAGCTAGAGGTAATGGATAGGAAGGAGAAATCTAAAATAAATACCTCATGAAAATAATGCCTGCTGTAAGAACCATTCCCCCAACTGCCCAGGATATCCTTTCACCAGTATCCAACTGCCTTGCCCATTGGTAGAATTCCTGCAATAGACTAGAGTCCAACACTTTCTTTGAAGAGTCAGTTTGTGAAGTCCTGTCCCAGGCATCTAGCATCTCAATACTTGTCCTTCCATCAAAACAAAAAGGGTTTTCCAAGCCAGCGGACTTGTCCATCGGTTCTATCACAGAAAATCCTGCAAGCTGACAAAATTGGGATCCACTTGAAGTCCACTCCAATCCCCTGCCACAAATCATGTCTCTAGACCCACATGGCATCAGAATCTGCTAAGATAGAACACCGCAAAAAAAGATGGATGAAGTTAAAACTTCACTGGATACAATCAGGTCAAATTACATATTCAAATAACATCCCACAAAGAAAGCTATCCAAAAGAACTCATGTTGACTTCCCTAACAGTTTACCTCAGTCAATGAGTCAACTGCAAAGAAAGCATCTGCACAGGCCTGCAAAACAGAATCACAAAAGGACTTGCATATCACTGGAGGACCTGGTCTAACACCAACACGTGGATCACAGATTGAGCATTCCAATAATTCCCATAAAGCTAGGCATTCTTGACTGGCCTCCCCTTCAGAAGCTAACTTTCTGATAGAAAGTAAAATAGGATGTGTTTGGGCTGCACTACAACATGTCTTCTTCCGGAAAATCCTGCATGATGTCAAATCATTTGACCCCTTCAAGGATTTTCTGGGAGGCATCCCTTCAGATGAAAATCGAGGGAAGCTCCCTCCAGGAGAGACACATTTTCCACTTGCATGACCTGCAGTGACCAGAATAAGGTAACATTTGAAAAAGAATAATGCCTAAAAATAAGACTAGTATAAACAAGATGCCACTTACCAAAAATGTTAAAAAAAATAAATGATTATTCAAATTCAACTTAACTATGTGACTGTTAAGCACTTCATAGCAAATGGCGCACAAGGATAAACACTATCTTGACATATTGGCAAAATCTTGGCAATTCCTTGAAGTGAAGATGTCCCTATCTGGTATAATGAAGGTATTAAGGCTGGAACTAAAGTTCGTAATAAAAGATAATCTATTTATGTCGGGCCTGTAAAGTTGCATGATAATCAACCATGCTTACAATCAACAGCAATCTGCATTGTAAACCAGGCCACAAGATGATATATATGAACACCAATATGCATCGTATTGACTCTACAACTCCAGTGGATCATGTACTCAATACATCAGCATGTGTAAGCCACTAAAGTAATTCCATGGACATCTGCAGTTGGTCTGAGTTGAGGATGTCTATGAAAAGGTTAACAGGTATAATCGAATCCCAACACCACCACTATAGTCTATTCTTGGGACTCACTTAAACCCCTACCTTGAATTAGATGTTCCCTGCTGGAGATTTTTCCATTAGGTAGTAGATTTTCTGTTTGAGAAGTGGCAAAAAGGACAATTTTTGTCATTGTTTGTAATGCATGGCACAGCAAATGCTTATCTTTTTCTGTTCTTGACAAATCACATTATATTCACAGAGAACAATATATGGGCTCCACTTCTATGCAAGAGAGATATCAGATGACATGGAACCCTGCTTCAAGCAGCAATTAAGATTGGCCTGCTGTGATTCTCAGTCCATCTTCAAATTCGAACAAGACTGATCATCTGATTTTGGCCCACCTTTAATTCATCTTTCTTCACTGGGACTAAGAGTGAAGAAAAACAATCTTGAGAAATTATATAACAGTTCTGTAATAGCGTCATTGGTGACCCTCTCCCAGGTAATACTGAACACACAACAATTTTAGCTAGGGATCATCGGGTGTCAATCCAGGTATGTGCAAATTTAAAATGCGCTGTGCATGATAGAATCCCTCTTGTACTTAATCCTAGAGAAACAATTAGAATACTTTAACTCATTCCAGGTTCGGGAATAATAGCTCCCCACAATTAACATTAAGCCGTACACATTCTAGTTTGGCTTTCTTAGGAATGGAAGTACATGGAGAGGTACTGAAAACTGAAAACTTAAAAGGGATTGCAAGAATTAAAATATGTAAAGAAGATATGATGGAAAGGAAATATAAGGAAACAAATTTGCACGTCTATTCTATCGGGAATAAGATGGTTCGTGTCGAAGAGGGGATCCTTCCACCCAACAACTATCCAATGCAACGAAAGCCAAAGCACCCCAGTAAGAATGAAAAAGTATGCTTCTTGATTCTATTCTCCAATTTGTGTTTTTTTTTTTTTTTTTCTTTTCGAACATGAACATAAGAATTACACCTAAACACTCTACGACAATTCACCAGTGGTGTCTTACCACTCCATGCTTCTTTAGGTGTGAAGTTCCTCACTTCTTTTGTAGACTTATATTCAATAGATACACTACTGTATGCACTGCTTCAGCCCAAAATCTCTTTTGTCAGATTCTTACCCCTGAGCATTATTTTCCTATAATGCATCTTATTTTGTTAATGCACAAAAAAAGATGCATCATATAGTCTTATATTACTGTGTCACAACATAGACATGTAAGTTTCCCTTTCCAACAAAGGTGAGAAGGGTGACATGTTTGCTTTGGCACCCATAGAGAAATGTCAGCTCAAGCATGGTTCTTGTCATCTCTATAATTGTTTTGCTATTCCTCTCTACAACACCATTTTGCTGAGTCTAAGATCAAGTTAGTTGACTATAAATGTCATGTGTAATGTCCCCATTTTTGGACATTATTATGTTACAGAGTGTTATGCCTACCAAAGTAGCCAGATGGGGGTGACAGCGAGTTAAGGAGTCATTGAGGGGTTTTATTGGGCCCGACTTGTATCGTTCATCATATTTCATCATCAGGATCCATTCCGCACAGCTTGGCTTTGGTTTCGTTGCATTCCGACGATTTCCGTAATTTTGAGATATTATGGGTCATATTTTAATTAATTTCACTAAGGAGGTCATTTTGGGCATAATACTTGGAGAAACCTCTTAGTGTAATAGCTCATCGGAATCGGGAGGAAGAGCACTACATGATTAGATGATGAGAAGTGACTTTCAGTGGCCGGAGAAGCCATAGGGACGAATAAATCACGTTTTAGAGGCAAAAAGGCTAATTAGT
>WSFP011571577.1:0-10743 GCA_009831015.1 Picea engelmannii
TTGTTAAGGAAATACGAGCATATGAAAAACTTTGTGATGAAGTTTTGTTCGAAGGGGGGTGTATGTAGAACCCCGCCTTCTTATGCATTCTATAGTATTGACATATTGGCTAGTGTCATTGTATATGAAGGTTGTCAATCATATTGGTTAAGGATTGGTAAGAATATTAATCACCTTGTTAGCCATGATGTTTGGATGCACATGATATGAGCTAACTACTAAAATGTGCAATTGACGGTCTACATTAAATATATGGTGCATACATAGTCTTATGGTGCATGTAGGACAATGTGTATGTCAATGACACTTTTGGTGATTTTTTTTTATTATGTCATCAATTAGTTACATTGGTGCAAAGTGTGTCCTTGTGGTGGTTATGGAATGAGTATGTGTCGTATTACTATGTAGCATATAATGTTAATGTGGTCATATGATTCTATATCGATTTGACAAACAACGATATGGATTTTCATGCAGATATCATCAAGTCCCACATTAACATGGTTGGATGATGGGAGCCCCCCGACAATACAAATAATATGATGTGGAATATTACATGCTAGCATGAAGGGGTTATGAGTTGAGATCACTCTTAGGAGGGTATGTGTGACCCAACAATTAACACATCACCTTTTATATGAAGGAATGTTAGGTTTGGATTGAGTTGACCTAGAAATGCATAAGTTATGACTTGATTGGAATTGAGATGACCCTAGATATTTTTGTATTACCTATGGATCTTTTAACAATCAATAAGACACGTATTTTAATCTTAGTATGACACTAGTTTGAATAACATTGTGACACTTTGGTTGATATGACTTTCAAGACACTTAGTGAATTATTAATGAGATGCATGTTGTACCAATGTGGCATTTGAAGAGACACTTAGGTAAAGTGTGATATGACAATTGGAAAGCATAAATGTGCAATTATGCATGTTGTACCAATGTGGCATTTGAAGAGACACTTAGGTAAAATGTGATATGACAATTGGAAAGCATAAATATACAAGTATGCACTATAGTGATAACACTTGGAAACTATGCATATTAGTTATGATGGGTGGAATTCATTTATTACATTTAATTGTGATAAATTGAAAAAAGTTGAATAGATTATTAACTTTTTGTTCTATTTAATTTTCTTGCTTGATAAGCATAGGTTGATTGTTATCATTTAGATAATAATGAAAATAGTTAAAGATTGGAGGAGTTAGTGTCGGGTCTAAGGAAACAAAAATCAAGCACTACATATGGTATCAAAGCTAGATTGACAATGTAACTACATAAATGACAAGAAGGTGGGACACTACACAATGTTTCTCCTATGGTGTTGATGCACTCCCAATATTTTCTCTATAAGCCCAAGAAACCCACAAAGATTCAAAATTTCTTGTAAGCAGGTGTTATCAAGCTTTTTGAAAATGTAAGCAAGGGCACCCTTGTCATTGAAGGTGGCAAGGTGATAGTTGTCCATCATAATTGCCAAGCAAGCTAGATGGGAATCATAGGTTGTATTGCAATGTAATCTCGCCATTTCTCTACAAATAGTCACTCATTTGGTCTTGCAAAATTATGACTCTTTTTCTTGCATGGCCACCATTAACCATAGAAAATTTATAACATAACTAGACCATAATAGAAATAGATCAAGCCATTACCCCTTCTTCACAACAATCGCACTACAATTATACACCATGGTTAATTTACATGCCCTCACTTCAACCTTAAAAGCATGTGATGATCTCATGATACACATTTTACAACAACAAACAAAAAAATACAAGCTCCACTCCATCCATCCAATGGTTTTTTAATTTTTAATTAAAATTTCTATCTTCATTGAAAATCCATCCAAACCTATGAGACATGAAGGAAGGAACTATGCCCTAAAACTTTGATAACATAAAACAATGACAAATGCCCAAACTTTAACATGTTTTATTCAAAAAACAAAAAACAATATTAATTAATAGCTCTCCTATACCCCTAAAGCAGAGCAAAAGACCTTACCCTCCCTCCCCATGATGGAGAGCACTATAAATGTATCCTCCCAATGATGGAGAGATCAATCTTTTGGTACATATTTTAGTAGTAATAAACTTATACTTCCCATGATGGAGAGCACAATATACTTATCCTCCCAATGATGGAGAGATCTTGATCATCATGTCAATCTCAAAATCACATGAAAGTTGTCCTACATTGGTTAGACACTTCCTTAGAATTAAGTGGGAAGGAAAAATATATACCTAGTGTTTGTTTCCACAAATATGGTGGTCTACCTGAAACGTAGCACTGAAAAAATAAAATAAAGAAAGAAAAGTCAAAAAGGACGAAAAACCAAACATGAAAAAGATTCTTGTACCTACGCTACAATCCGCTCGCTTCAGCGCTTGGATATTTTTTTATGGCGCGCAACCTACAGTCCTGGTTTTACCCCCCCAGAGCCACATGGAGCATGCCGGGTGCATGTGCGTGGAAAACGTGTTGCCGGGCCGGAGATCCTCTCGGAATAACAGAATATTCTCAAGAATACGATTAGGTGACCCCAAAAATTGCATCTCCGGCCTGACGGTAACTGCGACCGTCAGACGACTTCTCAGGCATGAATACGGTCACTGGACACAATCAGCTTTTTATGCTAGGTTTCAATTTTGTAACATTTTGCCCATGTGAACTTGTTGTCGCCTTTCGCCTTCTGTCTGAGAGTGAAAGCGAACTGAGCCCTTCCAAGTTCCCGCTTACAAGCTACATGTAACGTGGGGGATTCGAACGCCGGCGGCCCGGGGCCGAGTCACAGAAACTATTTTTTAAACGTTTATTGGAGGAGGGTTTGGTTTCTCGACGCAAGGGATTGGATAAGGAAGACAACTGTGTTTCCGGCGCCAGCTGGATATGACGTGGATCCCGTCGTCACCGTAGAATTGACTTCTTGGGGTTACCCACAGGAGGACCTAGCTGACGTCAAAGATTACTGTGTTGGTTGGGAGTTGCTACCCGGAATCGGATTTGTGTGGGAATAAAGAAAGGATAATGATTTGATGGAGGAGAGAGATTTCGGGGCTGAAGGCACTCTGGCGCCAGCTATAAATTCTGTGAAGCTGAAAGCTGCAATCGCCTTCTTGTGTGTGCGTTTAACGTGACGAGCTTCCCTCGGAGGACCAGGTTTTGATGTTCGCCTCTCTTTATTTTGATCTGCTTCTTCTTTTTCATTTTGAGTAAAATCTCCATTAATCGGTTTTTCCTGGTCGATTTCTTGTTTTCAGGGGACGCACAACTGCTGCTCTTAAGGTATTGACCTTCATTCTTCGGTTTTTACATCTTGTGAATCTAATGAAAATGTCTGTTAAATTAATTTGGATGTCTCGTGTCCGGACTCCGCTGTCTGCTGTTTTTAATTGATCTTGTGAATTTAATGAAAATGTCTGTTAAATTTAATTTTTATGTTTCGTTCCGTAATCTGCTGTTTTCGGTTCCTTCATGCCTGAGACGTGTTGCTTGAGGTCGTTGAAGTCTTTACACGCGACGCTGTGAATGGCATTTGCTTGAGAAATTCAAGCTGTGATATCTTATGAGATTCTGTAAAAAGAAAATCTAAATATTTGCGAATGAAAATTGTTTTTTAATGGACTCGTGCGATTAGTATGTGAAACTTTAATAAAGGTTGCGGTCGGAAGGATACGATTTTAGAAGGATTTTTAAGGATCTTTAAGAATTTTAAATTTTTTAGGATCTTTAGGACGTGGCTTTCTTGTATCGATACTGCACTCCGCTGAATATTCTCTGCTAGCAAGCAATCACGTTTTTTTCGTTCTGTGTAAGATCGCTTGTCGGTATTTTGCACCAGAAACCCTCGCTTTGGTCGTATCAAAATAATATAGGAAGTAATCATACAAACAATGCCATAATATGACGGTATTTAAAGTTTAAGGTTCACTCGCCTCAGAGTTTTGCGTGCTTATTGAAATGCAAGATCTGGACATTCTATTTTTGTGTTTAAGAAATCTGAGCTTCCAAAGGATTCTCTGCCGTTGCCGTTGCCGTTGCCGTTGCCGTTGCCGTTGGCCATTCTAACTCCGTTTCGTCCGTGCCGTTTGACACAAATATATAGTGCAAACTTACAAAGAATGGCTTAATGTGCCGGTATTTAAAGTTTAAACTTCACTCGCATCAGAGTTGTGCGTGCTTCTTTAAATTCAAGATCTGGACTTTCTATGTTTTTGTCTAAGAAATCCCAGCTTTAACAATTGCTAAAGGATTCTTTGTCTTTGCCGTCGCTTGTGGCCATTCTAACTTCGGTTCATCTTTGTGCCGTTTGACACAGAAATCTATAGTATTTCAATATGACAATCACATCGGGTGTCAAACTCGCCGACGGGCAACTATTTGTCCATCACAAGCGGGTTCTGTCAGGCGTTCCGGAAAATGTGCTGTTGACTTCTGCTTCAGGCATCGGCCATGCAGACGGTGTATTCATCGGAGCTCTGTGTTCGGAGAGTAACAGTCGCCATGTCGTTCCTCTTGGCACTCTTGAGTAAGTATTTCTGCTCAGTTCAGCCTAAACAAACCTGAAAAATATCATTGTGAATGGTTGTGTAACTAAGTTTTTGGTGTATTTGCTCTATATTTTTTGACAAATATATAGTATATTGTTACAGTAATAATATTGCTTGCTTCCTGGCGAAAATTGTAGGGATGTTAGATTCTTGGCTTGTTTCCGCTTCAAGCTTTGGTGGATGTCCCAGAAAATGGGAAGTTCCGGAAAGGAAATTCCTATGGAGACTCAATTTTTGCTATTAGAAAGCAACGCTGATGAAGAGGGAGAGCAGACAATATACACTGTTTTCTTGCCTCTCGTGGAGGGTTCCTTCAGGGCATGTTTACAAGGAAACGAAAATGATGCATTGGAGCTCTGCTTAGAGAGTGGTATGCACCTATTTCTCTTCACGCCTCCTTGCATCAAGCTTTGCTGCCTCTATTTTTATGTTATCGTTGCTTAAGAATCCAAAGCGTTATGTATAACATTTACATGCGTTAATGCACTATGCAGGGGATCCCGCCGTGGAAGAATTGTCCTTTACACATTCGCTGCTTGTCAATACCGGAACAGATCCATTTAAAGTGATTACAGATGGGATAAAGTGAGTCAGAAGCTATTGTTTATCGCTAATCTATGCAGACATTAGTGATGTCTGATCATGCAGCTTGAGCTTTGCTTTTCCTGATTCAGGCATCATTGAAGTAAATCATATTGACAATGTGATTTCTCAATATTTCAGGTCTGTAGAGCTTCACTTGCAGACATTCCGTCACAGAGAGGAGAAAAAGGTCTGGCCGATATTTTCGTTTCGGTTGATCACCTAATTTTTGTCGCTTTCCTATGCATATTCCTATGATTTTCAAAATGCAAATTTCATTAAATTCATTGTCATCCATTCGATTATCTTTAAAATTATTTAGGGCCTACAGCATCTATTTTTCATAAAATATGCAGATGCCTGGCATTGTTGATTGGTTTGGATGGTGTACTTGGGATGCCTTTTACACTGCTGTTTCAGCAGAGGGTGTAGAACAAGGGCTAAAGAGGTAAAGTCACTGTTCATTCTGTATATTCAAAATAACTCAGTAGCCCCAGGGGAAGGCAAAAGCTTATATTAAGAAATTCTTCCAAGTTCCCTGTTGTTTCTGTATGCATCTACTGCAATTCACTGGTTGTGGTTGTAGGCTCTAGAGTAAGGTAGGCATCTTACATCTGTGTCATGTTACAGCTTGTCAGAAGGAGGCACCCCACCACGTTTTGTCATCATTGATGATGGCTGGCAATCGGTTGGCACGGATCAGAGACAAGAAGATGCTCCTGAAAAAGAGTGGGATTTTCTTTCACAATTTGTCCGTAGTTTAGGAGCTATAAATATATTATTGGTTATTGTGAACACCTTGATATACTAAAGAATACTTAAACATTTTTAGTGTTGCGTCGATCAGGCTTATAAGGCGCTTGACTCGTATAAAAGAGAATCACAAATTCCAAAAGGACGGGAAAGAAGGTGAACAGCAGGAAGACCCAGCTTTGGGCATTCAGCATGTAGTTCGAATGGCTAAAGAGAAGCATCATTTAAAGTAAGTTACAGGCTTTCTCTTGCAAATTTTACCCCAAATGCCTCCAATTTAATTTCGGTCTCTCTGTCATTTGCAATTTTACTACATATTTTCTTCATCCTCTTACTTTTTTGGTCTTTCCTTCCATTGGTAGGTATGTGTATGTATGGCACGCAATTACAGGCTACTGGGGAGGTGTTAAACCAGGTGTTTCTGGAATGGAGCATTACGACTCTAAAATGAAGTACCCTATAACTTCGCCAGGTGTCTTGATCCATGAGCCAGGATGGCACACAGATAATATGGCCATTCAAGGGCTTGGTTTGGTGGATCCTAAGAAAGTTTTCCAATTCTACAACGAATTGCACACTTACCTGGCAGCAGCAGGAATTGATGGCGTCAAAGTTGATGTTCAATGCATTCTCGAGACTCTTGGAGCAGGTCTCGGTGGAAGAGTGGCATTAACAAACCAATACCACAAGGCGTTGGACGCTTCTGTGGCTAGTAATTTCCCTGACAATGGCTGCATTGCATGCATGAGTCACAACACAGATGCACTTTATTGGTAAGAACATATGGTTGCTCCTTTAATATTTTCAAATTTACTTTGGTTTATCTTTCCGGGGATCGACTTATCATCCATTTTTATTACAGTTCAAGGCAGACAGCGATTGTAAGGGCTTCAGATGATTTCTTCCCAAGAGAGCCTGTATCTCACACCATCCATATTGCCTCAGTTGCTTACAACAGTGTCTTCCTCGGGGAGTTCATGCAACCTGATTGGGATATGTTTCATGTAAGCAAATAACAATTTCCAATTACTATTATAGTTTGATGCCACGGATTATTTATTTTCTCATCATTGCATTTATCAGTGATTACTTTGGGCAAATAATAATTCCAACAGTACAATATTTGCAGAGTCTTCATCCAGCTGCAGAATACCATGCTGCTGCACGGGCCATTGGTGGTTGCCCTATATACGTTAGGTATAACAAAACTTCAGTCTGATTTGAAGAACTAGATTTGTCCTGTCCGATATAAGTTGGCAGGATCATTAAACCACCGGAAGTCATATATAAACATTGACAATATCGCTGGATTGGTATATTTATCTCTGATTTTATGGATCTGCGCAGTGATAAACCTGGTCATCACAACTTCGAATTGTTGAGGAAGCTGGTCCTCCCGGATGGATCCATTTTGCGACCACGATTACCTGGCCGGCCAACTTCTGATTGCTTGTTTAATGATCCCAACCGTGATGGAAAGAGGTATAGATGGCCGGATTAATATTCCACCCTGAATCTAAATCAATAATGTATTCATTTACAAATTGCTCTGTTCCAAGCCAGAAATTTTGCTTTCAGTAATTGGCAACCTGCACACATGTTATTTGTATTCATTTACAAATTGCTTTGTTCCACGCCAGAAATTTTGCTTTCAGTAATTGGCAACCTGCACACATGCAAGCCAATGGTATCTTATAGACAATGACAAACATGTTGGTTGCAGTTTGTTGAAAATTTGGAACATGAACAAATACACAGGAGTTTTAGGGGTATTCAATTGCCAAGGAGCTGCTTGGAGCAATGTAGAGAAGAAAAATGTATTTCATGACAAAAACCCAAATACATTATCCGGAAGTGTTCGAGCTCAAGATGTACATTTGTTGGCAGAGGCAGCAGAAGACGATTGGGATGGCGACTCTGCAATATTTTCTCATTCTGGTATAAATAGCTTTTCATATTGCCTGCATCTGGGTTTGTTTCTAAGGCAATCCTACGTTATACTCCTGCAATTATTCTGAGATTATTTTCGCTTGCAGGTGAACTCGTGCGTCTTCCAAAACACGCAGTTTTACCAATCACACTCAAAGTTTTGGAAAAAGAAATTTACACAGTCTCGCCAATAAAGGTTAGCATCCTGCATACTAATAATGCAGGCAATATTGAATATATTGGTTTACAACTTACTAATTGTGGAATCACGTTCTTTTTTTCTTTTTTTTGCAGGGTTTAGGAACAGGGGTTTCTTTTGCTCCGTTGGGTCTTATTGATATGTTCAATGCTGGAGGTGCTATCCGTGATTTAGAGTACCAAATTCACCAAGATTCCGAGTTTTCTGAGGCAACCGAGATTCTTGGAATGCCAACAAACCCTTCTGAAAGCGGCCAAGTAAAAACAGCAACAGTGAAGATTACAGTCCATGGCTGTGGACGGTTTGGAGCGTACTCATCAGTCAGACCACGGAAGTGCTTAATTGGGTCTTCAGCATGTGACTTCAGTTATGATCCTGACTCGGGCCTTCTAGCACTAGTTTTGGAGACACCAATTGAGGGACAACTATGGAACGTGACAGTTGAGGTTTAAGCAAAAAAAATGGCTTTCTAACCAGCAACAGATCTGCCAAGTTCCTGTTCACAAAGCCTTAAACGTGACAGTTGAGGTTTAAGCAAAAAAGTGGCTTTCTAACCAGCAACAGGTCTGCCAAGTTCCTGTGCACAAAGCCTTAAAATGTAGGATTTTCACTTGTCATTCTTAATCAAAGAACCAAAAATAGAAGTAGTATGTATCTTCATAGCTCACTCTCTTTTGGTATTTATCTTATTATGGCGTCTATGAAGGCTTGTAAGCAAAAGATGTGAGTGCTTCACTTCTTTATATCAAATTCAAGTCTATGAAGGCTTGTAAGCAAAAGATGTGAGTGCTTCACTTCTTTATATCAAATTCAAGAAAATCGATTCGAGCGATGTCCAAAGCAGCTATATTGCTCTTCCATCTTTTGGGCTATTCGTGTGAAAACAAATACACTTGGTAATGAATGTCGAAGGGGATTTGCAACTTTGGTAATAAATTTCGAAGGGAAGATGTAACCGACAAGATAGGTTGAGTAATAGTTTGCGTCCACTATCACACTACATCGAGTATATTATGTCGGTTGAGTAATAGTTTACGTCCACTATCACATTACATCACATTACATCGAGAGTATATTATTTACTTTGTTTTTAAGTTTTTATTTTATTTTTTTAGGTTTTTTTGGTAATTTTTTCTGTTTGATTTTGTTAGAAATCAGGTGATGAATGGTTGAATCTGTAAATTTGAGTGACTAAGTTTGTATAATCCTAGTGTTTCAAGGATTTTTCATCAAGTTGAATTCATTTATGCATTCAAAAATATAATTTAAATAACATAAAATAAGGATTTTATCCAAATTTACATCCTTGGATTCAAGAAAAAAACCCAAAAAATAAAATATTTAGCCAACACTTATATATAGATATATTAATATATCCTTCACACATGACATCAAGTGATATTATTAATTTTTGAATAAATTTAAAACTCTAAAATTCATATTATTATTTTTTAAGTAATTTTAAAACTTTAAAAGTTATTTTTGAGTAATTTTAAAATTTAAAAAATAATGTTATTAATTTTTAAGTGATTTTAAAATTCTAAATATGAATGGACATATTAGATTATTGCCTAACTAATTAATCATTGTACTATTTTTCCTAAAAAAAAAAACTATTATCAAATCATATATTAATAAAATTATAAAAATTAAGCTTAAACATGAAACGAATTATGGTACTTATTTAATGAAATGGTTTTTATTATCTCATATAATTTGTTTAATCTATAAAATATGTGAATTTATAATCCCAAGAATTATAAGATTATTATGTTTACATATATTCTTGTCAAGTTTTTTTTTGTTATAATCCACAAAATAGTTAAGAAATCAGGTTTTAAAACTATAGATTAACAAAATCTTTATATGACTATTAAACAATTGCTCATATTATGATTATCATGTGGTTGCTTATATTTTCAACTGTAAGGGAGTGATTAGAGAAGAGGTTTTTTTTAGATTATATATTGATAAATTAGAACAACATTTTTAAAACTATTCAAGTTTGCAATGAATGTTCTCTCTTATTCTTCTTCTTTGTTTTTTTTATGGTGTTATCTTATTTTCATCCATTTTCAAGAGTGTTTAAAGGCAAGTATGTTTCTTAGCAACATTTTGTGATCATAAGAAATTTAGTTGAATATTGAGAAAAAATGGTGAAATTTTCTAATGATACACTCGCCAACTTGTATTTCACTTATATAGCTCAGCATGTCATGAACACAACATCATGCACCTACTTGGGTATACTTCTTAGGCCTACTCTTCAAATTAGGACATGCATATCAAGCACAAGTATGCAAAGGATATGCTTCCTCACTATCCTATAGAGGCAACATTGTCATTGTCAATTCCAAGATATTCCCTCCAAATTAAAACTTTTTGATGTATGGTTGAAGCTGACAACTATATATACATCTCAATTCTAGGATTTCATCCTTAAATAGATAGAGTGGGTATAGTTAGATAAGGTCCAAACACTGATGCTACAACACTTTATAATCTATTGCAAGCAAACTGTAACACCTTGTTTCCCCCAGATTGTAAATATAACTGAACTGGCCAAGGACTATGGAAAAACTCATAAGTATGAATATGTGTTGTAAATGGACCTGCAGGAAGAGGTCAATGAATGTAAATGATAGTTTGAATTAATTGCAGAACTGCTGAGAGGGGATGTGCGGAAAAGAGACCACGATGGTGGTGGAGGGCACCTTGA
>WSFP011571578.1:0-10743 GCA_009831015.1 Picea engelmannii
TTACCTGCAACCTAATCCAGAGAACAAAGTGGGATATTGGGTGTTGTTCATGCACTCTACTACAATTTGGGTATATGGTTATCAGAAGGCACCTTACGTTCTACCTGTTTTCCTGATGCCCATAATCTTTTCCCTAGAGTTCATTAGGAAAAGAATCATTTTAGAAACATAACATTTTCTGAAAATGCACAAAGCATCTAACTTAAATTTTCCTTTCATAAAAGGAACCTTTGTTGTAAAGACTAGATCCTTCTTACCTCAGATCCAGGCCAAGCTCAAGGAGTTTGGATTTTCACAGTTACAAGGGAGAAAATATGATCCACATTGGGTCATATCTAAAAGAAGATTGATGAGAAAACAAGGCCCTTATGAACATGAGTATGTTGAAGGTTTTGATAAACTGGAAAATTTGGAAACCTTTGTAGATCTGGAAGTCATTTTGCAGCCTTATCAGACACAACAAATAGAGTAAACTCCATAACAAACCCAAACAAAAAAAACTCTTCCAAGGCTAATTATTAAAGCTCCCAAGATGAGTGTTTATAGAAAAAGGAGTAGTACAGAGGCCCTGGGCACCAGTGGTTCAAAAAATGTTCTCAGGAAAATGAAAATCACACAGTCTCCACAGATAGTAAACCTGGAGGAAGAAGAACATAACAAGCAAATGAATATGGAAATGGTGGAGAGTGGGACCAAAAATGAAGAGGCTAGTACATAAATCATGCCATAGAGTGAAGGCAACTCAAGGGATTTTAGCAGGAAGAAACTTGTCTATGATAAGACACCTCAAGCAGTTTACCAATCCAAAGAAGATTTAGCAAATCAATATGCTGTGAAGGGGAGCTTATCCATGAGTGAAATAAGGGATTTGATTCCTGAGGTAGAGAGGGTTTCTTGGCATAAGTATTCCCTGTTCTCAGTCAGGGATGTATAAATAAATACACTCAACATAGCAGTGGAAGACGAGGATAAAGTGTCTAAAATTAAGTTACATTATGAAAATATCAGTTCCCCAAACAGGTGAAATTTCATAGAAACACTAGTGACATGATGTATTCAGACTACCTGAGTCCAAGTTTGAGGGTTGAAAGGATGAAAACCTATACACTCAAGTTGGAAGGACAATTGAAGCAAGAAAAAGCATCCACCAGAGCTTGGCAAACTCAAGTCAAAATATTAGAATCTAAAGGCCCTCAAGGGGTAAAATATTCCTTGGATGAGAAATACAACATGATTCAAAGCATGAAGAAGAGGCTAAATATGTCTACCATAGAGCATCCATAGACAATATAGATGACTGCTTTAGAACAAGAAAAAGATACATTTCGTCAGGAAGCACTAAATTAAAAAGCCAACGTATTGCAGTTGGAGAAGGAAACAGAGAATTGGTCACAAGGACAGGTAGAGGTATCAAACAGAGTTGCAATTGTACCTGGTACAATAGGAGCTGATTCAAACACTAAATATATTGTCCAAGCTATGTCCCAAGTAAGTTTGAAGGAAGGAGAAATCAAAAGTCTTAAGGGAGATATAAAAAAGATGCAACAATAAATTAAAATAAAGAATGGGAAGATGACCCAGTTCCAAAAAGAAAATCAAGAATTGCAGGAAAGAGTGGGCAAGTTGAAAATGAGGATGAAAGGTAAAGGAATTTTGCAGGGAGATAAACATGTAATCTGAGATTCTATTTCTACTGAAACTGCCAAGTTCAGGGTGTACTTGAATTTCATAGATGACAAAGATAACATGGCTATCACTGCTCGAAGTAGATGTACCGTTGTGAATGAGACACTGGCGAAAAGGCCCTGAGAGTGGGCCCAGAATGATATAAAGTTTCTAAATTCCATTCTGACTACTGAAATTCAGATCATTAGGGTCAAAGACATGAATACATTGATCATTTGGGCCAGGAGGATCATTGCTAAGAACAATTTGCTCAAGTCAGTTCAAACCAAAGTCGTACAAATGGAGCAGAGTATACATGGACTCAAAGATCTGTTTGAGAAATTATTTATCAAATGCCTCCCATCATTTTGGGATGGAAAAGGGAAATTATATGACCTAGATAAATACAACTCCCTCCTCGCACAATGTAGAATGGATCATTCCAAGTTTGAAGGCCTGGAGGAAAAAATGAAAGGACCAAGTCTGGTAAAAGATTTGACAACAAACTTTGAGATCTTAAATCAGTTTAAGACAGTGAAGATCAAGATGCCAACTATGAATTATGCTACTTGCTTTGACTTGGATATCTTGATAAAATAAATGATGTATTACGAGATTCCTTCGGACTTATAGTGGAAAGAGATCATGTGGCTAGGTAAGACAAAATGCAGTTTTCCAGGAACCAACAAATAGTATCCAGGTGTCACCATATTGGCGAGTTTGACAGAAGGTCATATCAAGAGAGATGGCAATGACGAAAGGTGAGCAGTTGGAGAAATCAGTCGTTAGTTTATGAAACTTTTTTTGTTAATCATTGAAAATCAGTTCACATGTCGAGAGTGTCAGTTGAAATTATTGTAAATAGTTTTAGAAGATGAAACGTTTCAGTTCAACCATTGTAATCGAATTGTATAAGTACTAGAAGTTATGAATGAATTAATGTTGGCAGAAGTGCAAGGGCACCTTTTTGTTGTTTTTGAACTCAATTGTAATTTTCTGGAGCTGAATTAAATACATATGCAGAAGATTTTGAAGTCTCTATGAAAAGATTCTAATGGTGGTGATATGAGTTTTGTCTCCTTTCATTGTATGTATTTCATGTGTTCTCTAATTTCATTTACATTTTCTTGTATTGAAATTGGAGATTTAAAGGCCCATAATTCATCTTGTGATGCTCTCGTCTTAAGCAATTTAAACTGTGTAATTTTCTTCCTAGCTAATTCAGAATTCATTTCAGTAATGCTTTGATGCAATTATTTGTTTTCTCCTTCCTCTCACACCCTGCTTAAATACAATTTATAACTTAGATTCATTGCCTCATTTAGCCTTTATCCTTTGGATATTTCTACTATCCAATCATTGTTTTCATTAAATTTCATAATTTCAACTCCATAGCCCTAAGTGTCCCTCCCATTCCTAGCCAACAAATTTATAAAAATTCCCAAAACAAACCAAATCTAGTCACTGATTTCCAAATAAATATCAAGTGACATGAGAGATCCCTCTCTGAGTTGAGAAGGATACTTCCAAGCTCTAAATTTGGTTGAAACAGTTACCTCTGTTGTTTTTCTATCATCCAGACAAAATTTACAGAGTGCTAACATTCTGGCGCCGTTGTCGGGGAACGAAAGTGAAATCTTCCCTGGGAAAAATGACTTGAAGATATAGTTTTGATCCCTGAGGGTGACAGTGGATAAAATATCTTATTGGATGATATTATTTTTTCCCTGGAGACTCCATTACTAGGAGACCAGTTGCACCAAAAAATGTGAGCTAGAAATCTTGGCTCCCAAGAGAATTCACACCAGGAGAAACCCAGATCCAGAAGTTGCAATCCCTGTGTCTGATCCTGAAAATCTTGTACATAAGATAAAACAAAAGACAATAACCCTAGTGTTGTGTCTAGACTAATGTCTATCCTTACCCAAGGACGGAGTGAAAAGCATTGAAGACCTTGAGTTTGACGTGAAATTCAAACAGACTTTGTTAAGAACTAAATCTGAATCTTGTTTGAGCGAGGTCATCTTTGACAAAAAAATATTCCAAGATTTGGTTGTAGATGCATTTTCCAATCCTATAGAGATCCACACT
This sequence comes from Picea engelmannii, assembly GCA_009831015.1. Lineage (NCBI taxonomy): Eukaryota > Viridiplantae > Streptophyta > Pinopsida > Pinales > Pinaceae > Picea > Picea engelmannii. The sequence continues at coordinate 3,757 of WSFP011571578.1, forward strand.
CAGAACCAATAGCCACTCCAAACCCTCACAACAACCATGGAAGCTAGATTTTCTCCTCTCGTACTGCCTGCTCAACTACATGATTTACCTCAAGAGTATAACCTAAGGATCAAACTATATGATGTTGAAGGTAGCATATCAGCCCAGAAGCACCTAGATTGGTTTAATGATTTCACAGGCTTAGAAGAAATCAACTTTGAAGATGTAAAAATGAGACTATTTTCACAAAGTCTTACGGGAGAAGTGAGGAAGTGGTTCAGATCCCTTCCAACAACTAGTATCGTAGATTTTGAGGCCTTTGAAACCAGTTTCCTTGAAAAATGGGGTGACAAGAAAAATCCCCTTCAGTTGTTGACCCAGTATAACAACATGAAGAGATCACTCGATGAAACAATGCAAGATTTTTCAGCTAGATTTGTAAAGGTCTATAATTTTATTCCTGTTAAGGTAAAACCCTCTCCTAAAGCTTCTCAACTCAGATATGCTGATTCTTTTGAAAGTGATTTTGCTTTGTTATTGATAGAACAAATATCTTCTACATTATATGATATGATGACTGATGCCGTAGAATTTGAAGTGAATCTAATGGCTTTAGGAAAGATAAAAGCTAACTATGGGAGGGACATGAACAAAGCTCAAGATAAGGCACAACCTTCAACCTCCCAAACATCAGAAGAAAGGTTTGAAACAATTAAGATGAGAACCATGGAGAGAATGATGTAAATAATGGCCTTAGATAATAGGCCTAACCCCAGAGAACCGACTGACGGTCCACCCATAAATCTGAGGAGACCATCAATCCCACAAATCAGACAAAGAGAGCAAAGAAATTAGGGAAATCAGGCAAATCAGAGAAAACAGGGAAATCAGGTGAATCAGGTGAATAAGGTGAATCATACAAATTAAGGGAATCAGGGGGATCAGTAAGTAAGGCCTCCTTTCCAAAATAATGATGTAAACAATAATTATGGTGGATATTTTGAAAATGACATGAATTGTTGTAACGATAAAGAAACATAGGTGTTCTTGACTAAAGAAGAACATGACCAGTTCATGGATGCAAATGATATCTTCATGCAGGATGAGGAGGAAAGGTTATCGGTAGAAAGGGAAGATTACCAAGCAGGATTGCAAGATGCTATCATGCAATTCTAGAGACAATACAATCTTCAGAATCAGAGAGTGCCTGCAAACCCTTGAAAAGGAAATCCTCCAAAGGGAAACCCCACCAAAGAGGCTCAGAGTAACATACCCTCTTCAAGTCAACCCAAAAATGATTATGCTGCAAAAGATTTTGTTGCAAAGGATTCTGCTACAAAGGGTATTGTGGACAAAGGAAAGTAGAAGGAAGATCCCTAGAATAAAATATTATAAGCAAGGAAAGAAACAGTCACCAAAGAGGTAGAGAAAACCTCATCCTCTTTTAATTTTGAAAGTGAGATGGCCAAGATCAAAATTTCTGTACCATTAAATGAATTGATCAAGAACAAAAAATATAGAAATCAAATCATAAATATGCTTAATATGGAACAAACTTCTGATACCCTGAACATACAAGATGATCACCAAACCATCTTATTTGGACTAAGAGTAGAAGAAAATAGTGATAATGAAGAATTTCCCCCTTTCTGGGTCATCTTGAAAATCCATGATATGGCCCTGCACAATGCCATGTTGGATTCAGGAGCATATCATAACCTAATGCCCAAGGTGGTCATGGATCAACTAGGCCTGTACATCACAAGGCCCTACAAAGAACTTTTCTCTTTTGATTCTAGGAAGGTGAAGTGTCTAGGTCTTATCAAAGATCTAGTGGTATCTCTGGCACAGATCCCAACAAAGAACATGGTTATGGAAGTAGTGGTTGTTGATATTCCTCCCACGTTTGGCATGTTATTATCAAGGTATTGGGATGCAAAATTAAAGGGAACCCTCCAGATGGACATTTCATACGCCACTATCCCTGTCTTTGGTCAAGACATAAGGTTGTACAGAGAGGTTTTTATCAAATACATGGTCAAAAAAAAATCATAGTCGAGTAATCATCCCATCTACTCTTGGAAACTGAGTTGGGATCTTCCATTTTCTTCAATGACCTATGTTTTGAGGAGAAAGAGCCATAAATCGATATGGCTGACAAAGAGAGATCTGATCAGCATATTGAGGAGTTTTTAGAGCAACAGGATAATGCAGAAGATTAGATATGGAAGATGAGTTTCAATGGATTTGCCTACAGAGAGGGAGCAGGGGATAGCATATGGATCAATCACCCAAATGAGATTCAAAATTGTGTTCATATAAACTTGTCTTTGAGTGCACAAATAACATGGCTGAATATGAAGCATTAATATTGGGGTTGAAAGTTTTGAAAGAATTGGGTGCCAAAAGAATTTTTGTACATGGAGAATTTGAGCTAATTATCAATCAAATCAAAGGCATATACCAAGAAAAAAAACCCAGACTGAGGGCTTACAGGAACTTAGTACTAGACCTCCTTGAGAAATTTCCAGAGTATAATCTTTCAATGATTCCAAGAGAACAAAATCAGATTGTTGATGCCTTGGCTACTTCAACAACAATTTTAAAATTTCCAATCTCCCCTGACAAAAAATACAAGGTTGAGGTCAAGTACAGGCCAACAGTACCAGATAATATTAAGTATTGGCAAGTTTTCGAAGATGACAAATAGATAGAAAGATTCCTCAAGATGGAGAATGAATTTGAAAATATGAACATTGATGAAGAATATTGTGATGAAGAGGTAGATGCAGCTTCTTTCACCAAGGATGGGTACTTCGACAATCAGATTGCTGGTAGATATATAGTTCAACTAAAGAGCAACATTATTCCCAAGGGTATGGTCCCATTAGAGAAACTCTTTGATAATAATGATGTGGCAAGAAGTCCAAAAATTACAGCAAATGAAGGGGATGTGGAAGATTGCAATATTGGGACTCTGGAGGATCCAAAGATCATTAAGCTGTCCAGAACACTCAGCCCTGAAGTCAAGGACAAGTATATCAAATTAATTAAAGAGTTCCTTGATGTTTTTTCCTCGAGCTATGATGATTTGAAATTTTATGACACCAATATAATTCGACATGTTATTCCAATCAAGGTAGATCATAAACCTTTCAAACATAAATTAAGAAGGATAAATCCTTTACTGTTGCCTTTGATTGAGATGTAAATTCTAACCTTGTACAATGTCTACTATAAACAGATATTCAGAAAAGAACAAAAAATATACAATGACAAATACAAACATTACATAGAGATTTTTCCCTTGGAAACCCAAACCGAGAAAACCAACATATATTATATTCATTCATTGTGCTACATTGTTTATAATACAATACACATATAGGAGCCAACAACATCCAAAACCCTAACCCAATGACCTAGATTAGTCCAAAACCCTAATTCCTTAATCGAAAATAGAAAACCATTGGCAAAAACTATGTGCCGAAAAAACCACCTAAATACATGACACGTTTCCTAAGGTAGGTGTCACATTTCCCGAGGTAGGTGTCCGCCCCCTTGCACCCCCCAAGGGGGGGCCTAGCGCCCGTCCCCTCTAACCCCCCTATGCGCCCGGCGCATATGCTCAGACACTACTACTTGTGCAAAGAATATAACACATACCCAACATTCTCCCACTTATTGTTTTCTTTGCATATAGGGGGTTACAGGGTTACATAGTCAAAAATCCAGGGCAACAATGCCCATGGATCCTCTACACCAAGAGAACTTCTTAGTGCTCACATATTTTGTTAATGAGTCTGCAACATTATTCAAAGTGTCCACCTTCATCAATGATACTTTCTTTTCTTCAATCATGTCTCTCACAAAGTGATATTGAACATCAATGTGCTTTGTCTTTGAATGATAAGTAGGGTTCTTTGCCAGAAAAATTGCACTCTGACTGTCACACTCAATCCTTACAGCTTGTTGTACCAACCCAATACCTGAACACAATCTTTGTAACCATACTGCTTCGTTACTTGCATGAGTGGCTGTCATGTATTCATATTCTGTAGTTGAAAGTGCCACTACAACCTATCTTTTTCTCATCCAACTTATTGCTCCTCCAAACAGGTTAAACAGATACCCTCTTGTATATCTCCTACGATCCAAATCTCTAGCCCAGTCTGCATCCACAAAGCCATGTATATCGACCACTCTGTCCAATCTCGGTATTCCTTCATAGCATAATCCATAGCTAGCAGTGCCACGCAAATACTTGAAAACCCTTTTTACTGTTGTCCAATGCTCCTTCCCTGGTTTTGACATATACTTTCTCAAAAATACCATTACATGTGTAATTTTCAGTCTAGTATAGACCATTGCATACATCAAACTGCCAACTGCACTCCCATAGGAACATGATACATGTCCTCCTCTTCTTCATGTGTCTTGGGACACCGATCCACAGATAACTTTACACCAATAGGAATAGGAACCTTGGCCGGTTCACATTCCTGCATATTAAACCTCTGCAATATTGTCTCCACATATTTTCTCTAATTTAACCAGAGTTTCCTCTTTTTTCGATTTCTTTTAATTTCCATGCCCAAAATGAAATTTAGAGGACAACTGAGTTTTCACATCTTGGATAATCTCCTTGTTGTTTCCTATCAGCAACATGTCATCCACATACAAGACCAAATAAATAAAATGATCACCAATTAATTTAGAATACACACAGTGATCTTCTTTTCTTCTTGTGAAGCCAAATCCCAACATATAAGTATCAAATTTTTGATACCACATCCTTGGTGATTGTTTTAAACCATACAGGGACTTTTTCAACTTTCATACCAACTCCTTCTTTCCTTTCATAGCATAACCTTCTGGTTGCTTCATAAAGATTTCTTCTTCCAGATCCCCATGTAGGAATGTTGTCTTCACATCCATCTGTTCTACTTCAAAATCAAATGCGGCAAAAACAAATAACATAAATCTTATAGAGGTTAACTTGGAAACATGAGAAAAAATCTCACCAAAATCAATTCCCTCAACCTGGGAATAACCCTTTGCTACTAACTGAGCTTTATATTTCTCCACTTTTCCTTCTGCATTCAACTTCTTTTTAAATACCCATTTTCTGCCAATGGGATTTCTTCCAGTTGGCAACTCCACTAGATCCAAAGATTCATTTTTATCCAAAGATGCCATTTCTTCTTCCATGGCCCTTTTCCATAGATTTCCATCCTCTGAATCCACTGCCTCCGTGACAGTTCTAGGATCATCATCATTAATAGAAAAAGAAAAATTTGAACAAAAATCAGATGGACTATACCTTTCCTATAGCCTTCTATCTCGATCCGATCTCAATACTGGAGTATGAAGATATTCTTATTTTATTCATGTTCTTCTGTAGAGTCTGCTTCATCATCCTTTAAATCAAACTCTATCTTCTCTTGTTCTTCCTTACTTGGTAGGACTTCCTGTTTAACAACATCCTTCATTTTTCTAAATACCACATCTCGGATATACATTACCTTATTAGTTTCTAGGTTCCAAATCTTATAACCTTTGAGACCATCTTTATATCCAATAAAGATACATTTTCAGCCTTCTTATCCAACTTACTCCTGTTTTCCTTTGGAACATGAACATATGCATCGCAACCAAATACCTTAAGATGTGTGAGAGAAGGTTCCTTACTAGTCCATACCTCTTATGGAGTCTTGTCACCCAACGTTGATGAGGGTGATTTGTTGACCAGATAACATGCAATACACACTACCTTTGCCCAGAATTCTTGTCCTAACCCGACACCACTGAGCATGCACTTTTCTTTTTCCATCAGCGTCATGTTCATCCTTTCTACAACTCCATTCTGCTGAGGTGTATATGGAGTAGTCTTCTACCTTGATATACCACACTTCTTACAGAATTCTTCAAATTCATTCCCGTAGAACTCTTTGCCATTATCTGTTCTCAGCACCTTAATTATTTTCTCTGTTTGATTCTCAACAAGAGCCTTAAACTCTTTAAACCTATCAAAGACTTCAGATTTCTTCCTGAGGAGATATATCCAAGTTTTCATCGAGAAGTCATCTATAAATGAGACATAGTACATAGATTTTCCCAATGATGGGACCGACACAGGTCCAAAAACATCACTTTGAACTAGTTGTAAAATTCCTTCTGCCCTCATTGCACCAGATGGGAATCTTACCCGATTATGCTTCCCATATAGATAATGTTCACAGAAATCAAAATCTAGAGAGCAGTTAGACATACCTTCAACCATACCTTTACTGTGTAGTAGTCGAATACCCTTCTCTCCAATATGCCCCAGTATTTGATGCCACAACATAACCTTTTCTCCAGAGACTGTAGGATTTATTTCTTCTTCAACTCCAATATCAGGAACAATGGATCTATTACACCCATCACTAATAGTGCTTCCTAGCATCTTATATAGAGTTCCAAACCAAACTCCCTTAATCCACACCATTGCTCCTCGAACCATCCTGCAAGTTCCCTTTTCAAAAATTGTTTTAACCCCTGCATCTTCCATTTTTCTTACAGAAATCAAATTTCTGGCCATACCTGGGATGTGTGGAACACTAGACAGTGTTCTAATCCTTCCATCTACGAGTCTCAACTTGACCCTTCCTCTTCCTATGATTCTGGTTGTCGAATCATTACCTAAGAAAACATTACCTCCATCATACTTTTCATATTTGTAGAACCACTCCTTGTGGGGAGTCATATGAAAGGATGCACCAGAGTTAATCAACCATGCCTCGTGATCTATATGTGTGCTTGTAGAGGCCAAGTACACATCCCCTCCTTCTTCCTTGGAGGTATTTTCTTTTGTAGAAGAAGATTCTTCAGATCCCTTATTTTTCTCAACTTTGGATCTACATTGCTTATTGTAGTGCCCTTCTTTTCCACACCTCCAACATACCCTTACAAACTTTCCAGGAGATTTAGATCTACCCTTAGACTTAGATCTCCCACTTGAGAAAT
>ML912827.1:0-10743 GCA_009831015.1 Picea engelmannii
TTCTCCATATACCACCACTCTTCCTTGCGATGATCAGGTCCACTCAACCATATCCTTTTCCTTCAAAAATGTGGTCTTCATGGTCATGGGATTTTCCACTCTACCATTGAATACTTGGTCTTCATTCTTGACCCAAAGTATAGCTACAATGGGACTCAATATTCCTTGTCTTCTCTTTCCCATCCCTTGTCCATCACAGACCATCTTCCATAAGAGTTTGGAACCAATGACTCCTGTATGCTTTTCAAATTCACTAAGTTGTTATTGAGAAATGTCTATAGAAGGTGAATTTACCAAAGTGGTCTCCATCATGGTGTTGGTTTCGAAAATGGCAATGGAAAATGGCCCTCGCTTCCCAATTCTCTTGGAAACTTTCTTAGAGATTTTCCAAGGCCTCATCCTTATTTACCAACTCTTTTTGAAACTAATCCACCATTTGAGTGAACCTGTATTCTTTCAAACTATCCAAGTTAATGACCTTCTCTCCCAAGTATATAAGTTGAACTATGTGCTTGTCTCAATCTACCATAACCATAGTGAGAGACACTTGGAATTCATCAAACCTCTTATTTATCAATGTTAGTAGTTTAGAAAAGGTCTAGAGGTTGTTCTCCATCTCTTCCATCCTATGGTTGAATGTTTTCAACTTATTCCTTCAAGCGTTTTTTATCTTCTGGATTTTTTTTGTTAGCCCTTAATACTTCCGAGATTTTTATGTTTACTTTAACATGTTGAGGTATGCAATGTTATCTTCCACGTTTTGACATTTGTGTCACGGTCAATGATAAAAACAATCTAATACCCTTTGATCTGTAAATGAGGGACTTACAGAAAATTTGTTTCACCAACATAGATCATTTACAGAAGTTTACTTCTTATCTTTGTCTCAATATTGTACATGGTGTTCTACCTTTAGAAAGGCTACTATACCTTTGTATTCTTCCATGTAAAAGGATATATATTATTCTATGTTATTTTGATCGCTATACGGTTTGTAATAGGGAAATCAACTGCCCATTATTGTTTAGTGAAACCTACACACATCAACTAGTTATCAATGTAAAAAATAAATAGGACTTTGAGTTGTTTCTCTATTGTTGATCATCAACAAAGAAAATGAATGTCTCTCTATTGCTAACCACCAAGTAGACATACATGAAATTGTTGTGATTCTTGAATCTAAGGCTCATTTGTGTTGCTAAGGTGTTGTTGGCATAGGCCATTTTTGGGAACAATGCAACATTTAAGGAATCAATTGAGAAAGGGACCAGAAAAGGAGCACACACCAAAGAATAAGGAAAAGAAGCACGAGGAAGCATAAAGTCAAAGGAAAAGAAGAAGGACACAGATCAACCATGCATAGGAATTTGGAATGTGTACAAACCTAATCCACTTAGGGTTAGGGTTTTGGTCATTGATGTAATGGGTTTTAACCCTCTTTTGTAGTATAAATATGTATTGTAAGATATGAGCAAATCATGATTAGATCAATATTTTTGGTATCAAGTATTGGATGAATGTTTAGTTGCTAGTTTTTTATAGAGAGTTGTGGAGATATTATTGAGTCATTTTTGGAGACAGAGTTATGTATTATAACTAAGGTTTAGGTCGCAAACTATAGAGGTTGGTGAAACACTGTCCAACCTCACCTATACTTGTGCATTTCAGATGCAGCTTTGATGTAATGCGTGCAACAAAATGACTTGATGAAGATGAATAAAGAAGAAATGAATTCCAGATCTTTGTGGAAGTATCCCGAGGGGGTGAAACACGGTAAAAAACTATGTGTTTGTGTGGAATGTCTCTTTTATATGTTGTAATGGTTTATGATGAATGAATGAATGAATCTAGTAGTAGTAAAATGCAACATGCACTATATTAGTATGATATTGTTGTAATATGTTATCACTGATGTCAAGGGATTAATTTCAAAGGGTTTATATCAAGTATTTTCATAATGATGTGCTTATATGATTGATGTATTGATTGTTGGATTGTGTTGTCATTGATGTAATTGATGTCAAAGGGTTGATGTCAAGTGGTGTCATAATGATGTGTCATTATGTTGATAGTAAATATAGTTGTATCATTGATGTCATGTCATGGTTGATAGGAAGAACCTAATGGATGAATTCCAAAATGGTCCCCTTATGGTGAAATCCCTCACAGGAAGATGCTTTGTGAAGTCGAAATGGTTAATTGGTTGAGTAGTCATAGGAGTGTGGTTAGGGAACCCAATTTTGGTTGAGAAATATTTTAATTAAGAAGGTGAGACTATCATGGATGGATATTACATGTCATGCCATTTCCGGTGATATGTCAAATGCCACATAAATCCTCACAGTTAGATATTTATGACCATGTGAATTTGGAGAACCCTCATGAGTTATCTAGAAGCCCCTAGAAGATCAAAGGTGTCAAATTATTCTAGAATATCCTAGAAGAAGTTAACCAGTCAAAGTGGTTATTCATGGTTTAACTGGTTTCAACAAGAAAACAATTAAAAATAAATTAGTTGCAACTAGAAGTGGAGATTTTACTATTTGTGGATAAAGTCGTTGTAAGTGGAAAAAGTGGTTAGAAGTGGGTTAGCCCCAAAAGAAGGAAGTTGGTTATATAATAACCCCTAGAGGAAGCTACTTGGATAAGTATAAATAAGAGAGAGCGAGTGTCTAATGGGAATGAATCTTTTGAGCATATTGAAGATCTATTTTTGGTGAAAGGTTCATTGCATGTACTCATGGATGCATCAGAAGTTATACAAGTCTGAGGTAGAAAGGAAGTTTGATGGAAAAAAAATTGGAGGTTCAAAAAACCCAAGTTTTCTGAAGTTGTACGCAGGCTGCAGTGGGCCAGGATGCATACATATGTAGGATGTAGAAATCCATGGTGTGTATAGATGCTATATTAAGAAAGGAAAGGTTTCCTACATATGGGAGGATTCTTGGAAGCTTGAGTAGATGCAAGTGCCAGGTTCCTGAAGTATGAAGCAAGTACCTAGGATATCATTCTACAGGTTCATATCCAATACATAAGTTTCATATGGTTATATGCTATCTTGATGCTTAGATTTACTCATGGTATGGTGAATTATTGAAACATTCCTTGTATGGTTGTTATAATGTTTGGATATGGTAGATGATGGTTAGTTGATTGAGTGGTTATGTTCTGATATGGTTGAGGGATATTTATGTTCTATGATGGTGAATGCATGAGGAACATGCATAGGTTGTTGGATGGTATAGATTTTTTTGTGGTTGGTGATTGTATAGGTTGGGTAGTGATAGGTTGGTTATAGTGACAGGTCACAAGTGGATGTGACAGAGGCAGCAAGAGTTTGAAGCGAAAGAAGTTTGAAGTTTCAGAAACCCTATATTTCTGAGGTGTATTGAGGCTGATAGTGGAGGAGGTCACATACATATGAGAACTTCATTATAGAAATGTCATGTACATACACATGTTGCAGTATAGATAGGTCATGTACCTATTGACATAATTGGTTTTCTATCTACAAGTTGGGTCTTGTACTTGAGGGTTGGATTACTCACATCTCAAGTGGTACTGAGATATGCAGGTTGGGTCTTGCATTGAGAGTTGTCTCTCTCTTGGAGTTGCCACTCCTTTTTCAGTTGGTGTTGATAAACCCTTGAGATTGTAGTCTCATGTAAGATATAATAAAAAATAAACTTACACATATATCCAATGTTCTTTGTATTCATTATTTTCATGGTTCATAGTTCTTTATTGTTGATGTATGTTGTTGAGATATTTTTACATGTAAGCTACTAAGTGTGAATGGAAGTAATGAGTAAATGATGATTGCTAACTAAATTTTTGAAGAGTTATAAAAGTATCCCTACACTGATTCACCCCCTCTCCCTCTCAGTGTGGTCGGTGTGTCCAACAATTGGTATCAGAGCATACCTTAACTATAATCGTTACAATTTTGAAGGAGATACATGGACACACAAGTAGAAGAAGGTTGTGTAGAATCATCTAACAATTATCTTATAGATCAAGAGAAATATTTGTTGACACTGAAAGATGAAATTTTAGATGTGTTAGAAGCAGAAGATGATCAATATATTTTTTATCTTGATTTTGATATGGATGAATAAATTAAGGAATCCCTATAAAGGTACCAAAAGTATACCATGTCTCTAAGGAAAATACTCATGAAACAAGAAGAAGAGATCAAGAGACTAAAGATTGATATAATTAGTCAAGGAAAAGAAAAGAAGAAGGTAAATGTTGAGCTTAGAAAAATCCTTGAAGTCAATGTCAATATAAAGACCCAAATTGAAGAATCCATAAGGAAAGCAGAGAAGTCAAAAAGGGTAATGAACAACTCAACAATATTGGATGAAATATTGAATTCTCAAAGATCACCTAATGATAAATCGAGTCTTGGATACAACAAGGAAGAAACACACTTTGAAGCTAACACTTCTAAGAAGCACAAGGTAAGTCTTTCATTTTCAAAAGGTGGAAACAAATATGAAAGTAAAGAACCTACACAAAGAAAGGAAGACATCAAGAATCCATATTTACACTTCAAAGCAAATTTAGAAGACAAACACCTTCAAGGTGGACACCAAGGCAAAGGTATGAAAATGTTTTTCATGGTCATTGATTCTCATGTAATGAATATGGTCACAAAGATTTGGATTGCAAACATTATGCAAGGAGATATGTTGGAATATTCCATAAAATTCTAAGATGTTGGAGATGTAATCAAGTGAGACACATTGTTGCACATTGTCACTCCATGAGATGTTATAGTTGTAGTGGTTTTGGCCACAAATATCAGGATTTCTGGAATTGAAGGAGAAATTCAATGAGAAGTACTTCATACTATATGGAAAGAATAGAACATGAAGCATGGAAGAAAGACAATGTTGAAAGGATGAAATCTCAAAACACCAGTGTTGAGAAACCGGGACACTTTCAGAAGTGGATGAAGAAGACTGAAAAAACATACATGAAGGAAGATGTAAAGAATCAAGAAAGATTTTTTTTTTTATGCATGTTCAGGATCCTATGGGAGAAGTCATGTACATATGCGAGGTGACCTACATAAAGTTCATGTACATACGTGATATTTCTTAGAAACAGAGCATGTACCTATGGTAAAAGACTCAAGAACAGAGGTGTACATATGAGTTGCAACATGGTTTGATTGTCTAACCTTATTTATGCAGGGTCTGATATGGTTTGGTTCAGATTTTCATGATTATATGCTTGTTTTATGAATGTATGTTGATGACATATGGTTTATTTTTGAATCTTGTGTTTGAGACCTATTTTGTATGCATGGTGTAAACCTTAGTGAGTGGATTGATGCAAGTTATGATTAGAATCCATGTTACCATCATTGCATCGAAGTGATTTCCCTTGTCAAAGGGGGAGATATTAATCAGATACATAGAGAGCATCCCACAGAAAAACGCAGTGAAGGGGAGCCACCTCAGGTATAGTTCAGTCAAGGGGGGCATCCCCAAAGAGATATACCCTTTTCTATTGATGCCAAAGGAGGATATATTACTTATATAAATGGAGATCATCCCACATGACAATGCAACTAGGGGGAGAATCCTCAAGTATAGTTCAGTCAAGGGGAGCATCCCTAAAGAGATATATTTGTTTCCATTGATGCCGAAGCGGGAGAGGTAGTCACATTGCTGGCATAGGGGGAGACCCAGGGTTCAATACTCAAGAGTGCACCAACAAAACCCTAACTACCGACCCTTTTGACAACACTTGCGAAGAAAATGAAGTCTCACCCGAGGTAGAGGCAGGGGTGGTTGCAGGACTCAGATGTCTATAAGCTTAGCTGGGACACCGATATGTGATTATATATTTTACAGGGAACTTAGCATAGGTCAATCATCAATATTTAACCCTTATGGAACTTCGAAAATATCACATAGCATCGCGGTGAATACTTAGACTAAAGATGATTCAGTACTTAGCCACAGAAATATAGATTAGATTTAATAGATCAAGCTCTAAGCATCGTATATATCACATCTAACATTCATTCATACATCATAATCACAGAGAATAACTAGATCTATCTAATCACAACATATACTTAGCCAAGAAGGAGATAAACACATTAGATCAAAGCATAGATCACAATACACACAGTTACCATGGTTCACCCACACCCTGGGGATACGTCCACAAAGTCTTCTTCTTTATATTATCTCGGTCAAGCGGTTACAACACAGAGCTTCAGTGACCCTTACTTCGCATAGGACAAAAGATCTACGTAACTCACTAGATCCTTCTTCCTTCCACTTCAGTACAAATCCTTCTACAATCTCTCACAGGGACTTGAACTCAGCTCTGCAATTCTTACACAAAATGCACAAATCCTTACAATACTTAATCACACAGATCCAACTCTTAGCACTTTAGCCAACTTGCACTAAGAAATCACCAAGTGCACTAAGTAACAACCTATGTTAGTTATTACATTGCCTATCTATTTATAGATTACAAAATGAGCCTAAGCGTGGGTAAACCCATGGGCCGACATTCCTTTCCCGTTACATCAACCCAAAACCCTAAAAGGGGCCCAAAAATAGGTATTTATTTCCTAATTTCCACTTCGTGTTGCGCTCCATATTTGGCAAGTTGTCGCAATCCTAAAAATGGTCAAATATGACCAAGTATTCTTCAAAACTTGGTCAAGGGCCAACAGGCCCCCAACACTCACCTGTGACTCATCTCAAGTCACTCTGGTCTGATCAATTCCACCTCAAATGCTTCGAGCTTGGCTTGAGCTGCTTTGACCTACTCCAATGCGACAGCCTCTTGCTCAGTAATTTCCTGGATTATTGTGTCATTTATTGGCCCTTTTATGTGCTATTCTGCGGTGATGACAACTTGTTCAAGCTTGGCTTCCTGGCTCTCAACTTCAGTGAACATGTGGCATGATTTATCTTGGAGTGGCTAAAGTCATTGGGAGACTTCCATCACTTTAATTTGCAGCATGGGTACCTATTGTGGAGTGGTGTGTTTTTCTAGAAATCACTTCATTCTCTCGATTGGGGTCAGGGCCTTCAGTTGCACCTATAGCACATCTGCATGCTACTTTGCTTCTTTGAGCTATGCTTCTAACATCTGCAATTCAGGGTTCTCCATGAGGTTCTCGTAATTCTTAGTGCTTCTAGTGCTCAACGGCTTACATTCCAAAGACGATGTTTTTAATCGGCCAACTGCATTACAAGCAGTTACTTCCCTTAAATCTCTTACTTCTTGTGGAGTCTCAGGCACGGTATGAAGTTCTAGATCTGCGATGTGCTGCTGAAGTTGTTGGATTACTTCTTCCAGTTGTGCCACCTGCTGTGGGACACATTTTTCCAACTTCACTTCTATGACCATCACAGAGTGAAGTGCTTTGTGAAATCTTTCTTGTACTTCAAGTTTCTCTGCTAGCAACTGGTCCTTTCTCTACTGTAATTGTGCTTTTTCCTCCTCCCACTTCGCTTGTAAGGAAAGATGCTCTTGTTCTTCCTTCCTTTGTTTTTCTCTATTTGTGCTATGTTCTTGTGCCAAAGCCTGGGCGGCTTGCGCTATGTCTTCTTGATTTCGTCGAAGATGATCTTTGACTTTCTCAGCGATCTGTCGTAACTAGGTGATCTCATCAGTTATTCCTGGTGTTTCCATTGTCAAGGGTGTTGTAGAAACTACTCTGCTGGATTGGAGTTCCTACTACACTTCTTGAAGTTCACCCTTGATTCGGTTTAATACCTCCTCCTTCTTCGCTTCTTGCTTTTCTGTAATCTCTAGTCAGGCATCAGTCAACGCAACAATCAAGAAATCAAATTCATCCTATGTGAGGGTAGTCTTAAACATAGTCCGAGTGGCCTTAGATTTCTTCCAGGATGGGGGATTTGGTGGGGTAGTATTCCTTTTCCTGGAGGGATCCTCCTCTTCTCTAGGTGGAGTAACCTTGCCTTTGTTTTTCTCAACTTCTATGCCAGCTATTTCTTCACCATCACTTCCCTTCGTAGGTGAGATCGAAGTAGTCTTCATGAATGCTCTCTGGATATCTTGAACTTTCACATCCTTCTTAGTCTTGCATGGTCCAGGTGTATCCAACATAGATTCAGGGCTATTCACGTCATACATCTCTGTGGGGTCTGCTAGAACAAGGAGGTTCGCTGACCATTCCTTGGTAATCTGCTCCAAATATTCTTCTGTCAATTTATAGTATGACTGGAGTTGTTGTTTGTTCTCATCCACGCGCGTTGTGATATAGGTGAAGTGACGGTCTGCGTTGAATTTCATCAAAGGTATAAACCTATGAAGTGTGTTGGGTGTGATTCATGGTGTAGACTGCATTACATTCTTAAATTGATTGTAATAAGCATGGACGATGACATTGGATTTCCATTTCTTGTTCATGTCGTTGGAGTACCATAGTGTACAAAACTTCATGGCTAGTGGTTTGAAAGGTTCAATCTCCAAAAACGTGGCTCTCTCTAGAAGTTTCCACGCGATGAAAGCAATGAGTATGAGTAACCAACTAAAGTGGAACTCATACCCTTGGTCCTGCACTTGTCTACAATCAAGCTCTAGTTGATTTATAAGGTACTTTTCCTAGTTCATTTGTAGTCCCTCCACGCACATCCCTACGAGGTAAACTATAAATCCGGTCACCTGTGTGGGTCTATTTTTGCAGACTAACTTCCCTGTGATCAACTGGAAACCAAGGTGCACTGTTTCATTCTCAATGGAGGATACCTTGTAACCTTGTGTACCCTTCTCTAGATTTCCATATGTGTCTTTTATTCATTGGGAGAGACCACGATCTGTGGTCTTTCTAGGGTAAAACTCCTGTGGGTTAGGGCCCTACATGCTTAGCCTTGTGATCCGATTGATCAGAATCAGATCCATAGTGATGCGGCGGTCCATCCATAGGTATCCTCTATGGTAGTAGGACAACAACAATCTGACGCATGCATTTACTTCCTGATGCCTCCCGAAATGTGGAATCTTCATTACATTGAGGAGGGTTGACTGCGCGAGGTTGTGGGTCCATTACCGAGGGACAATATTTGGGTTCCTCCCTTTTGTGATAGTTAAGTACTTGTGTGGGGCTAGCGTACTGTAAACCTTGTGATCTCCAAGGTTAAAATCACTAAATGTTAGTGCTGTGATCTTATCCTAGTCAACATGAACTGCGCACACCCCTTTTGGGAGGTACACAGTGACCAAAGCATAGTCGAAGTCTCTGGGTACAGTGTCTCAATTCACTGTTCCAGTTGGTGGTGGGATATACTTAGGCAAGATACTTGGGATCATCTTCATAGTGGAGAAGTCATTTCTGATCTTAGATCGTCTCTCCGAAGGAAGTCAGGATGGTCCTGCGTGAGCAGTGGAGGGGGAAGATGGAAATTCTCCTGAGGATGATGCATGTACTCCTATAGACATTCCTCTCTCTGACATGACTCTCTTAGTCATTAATTCAATTAGAACTTCTTCAATTATTTTCTCAACAGCACTAAGCTCATCCGACATACAAACTTGGGTCAGCTAGCTCGGGTGCGAAAGGAATTAAGAGACTACAGTGAATAGTATGGGAATAAGGCAATGATCTCCAAGTGAGTTAATATCAACTTTCAGGCTCAAATTCTCACTTAGAAAAAAGTATTCTCGGTGCGTGGTGCACTGGACTAAGTAGGGAAACTTAGTAACAGTCTGCTTGCAATAGATATGGAGCCTTCATTAACTTCATTCTATCCGTTATGGCGCGTTTCAATGGTTGGATGATGAACCTTTATTTCTTTTCTCTCTGTTTGGAGCGGAAGTCGAATGAATATATTGGTTCCAATGGCTATATTTATTCGTCATGGAGAAGTACTCTAGGTCGTTGTTTTGATATCTCGACGAAGTTCCAATTCTGCAATTGTTCTATCTTCGAAGTATCCTCTAGAGCTTCTTGTAGCCTTATAGTATTAGCCCTTTTCTTTCTTAAATTTCTATCCTTCTTCCCTGTGAGCTTCATCTCAGTAATGCTTTTATCATTCTGATGCTTATCTTCTGTGGTCTTACTTAATTTGCATTGTTGAAAGTCTTTCCCAGGGTTCCTTGATAATACTTCTTCTGTATCAAAAATGGGTAAATCAATCTTCTACAGATCCTCGAGTTTTCTCTTAGCCTCGACATCAGAGTTGCTAGTATTAAATATCTGTGATCTACTCTTCTGTTCTTCAATAAAGTGTGTGATCCTTCTAGTCATAAATTCTTGTAGCTCTTGCTTCTTTTGTTCCAAAGCTTCTTCTTCTTCTTTTCGTCTGGCTTGTTCTCTATCAATCCAAGTTTTTCCTATGAGCATGCTAAACAGGGCATTGTCTTCAACAAACTTAATAATCTCAAAGTATTCCTCTGTAGAAGTTCCATTGATAGTCATAGGTATCCGGGTTGAGCCTTCCGCATAGGTTTACTAGATTTCCTCTGAATAAACTTGTCCATCCTAGGGAAGGGATCATGGCAGTCTTTCCTATAGCTGCCCAATTTCTTTATGGCATAATGTTCACTTGTGTTTCTTCATCAAGAATAAAGTCAATGTTGAATTCACCTATTATTTCTTTGACTTGCTCCTTTTCTTTGAAGATCTCGGATAGCCTAACATGTCAATGATCATTCAAGGTGTCTTTCATCTATAGAAATACCTTTTCTGATTCTTTCTAAGTTTCTACTATTTGCAGATTTGCCTTAGTTTTTTTT
>WSFP011571587.1:0-10743 GCA_009831015.1 Picea engelmannii
CTAGCTGGAATAGGTGCGTGTCCACCAACATCCTCTTGGATCAAGTGAGAGGTGTCGCAATATTTCCATAATTCTTAACAAACTTACAATAATAGCCCGTTAAACCTAGAAAACCATGCAAGCTTTTGAGAGTCTTAGAGCGAGGCCAATCCTGCATAGCTTCAATCTTCTTAGTATCCACCCTAACACCCGCCTTGCCAAAAATATGACCCAAGTACTCAACTTTCGAGGCTCCAAAACCACATTTAGATTGTTTAAGGAAAATTTTATGCTGGGAGAGTAAATGAAGAACTCGATACACATGAGCAAGATGGGTTATCCAGGTTTTACTATAGATGAGAATATCATCAAAGAAAACTAAGACAAAATGATGGAGAAAAGGACGAAAGACATGATTCATGAGACTTTGGAAAGGGGAGGGATCATTACACAATCCAAAGGGCATGACCAAGAACTCATAGTGGCCCTCATGAGTTCGAAATGCGGTCTTAGGAATGTCTAACTCTTTCATACGTATTTGGTGGTAGCCAGAACGAAGATGAAGTTTAGTAAAGAACCGGGCACCACTTAATTCATCCAAGAGATCATCAATGAAAGGAATGTGAAATTTTTCTTTGATGGTGAGTTTGTTGAGGGCGCAAAAGTCTGGACACATGCACCAAGATCCTTCTTTCTTAAGTAACATGACCACAAGAGAAGAATAGGGGCTATTACTAGGACAGATAACGCCTATGGCGAGTGTCAAAGCGTTCATAAAGCTCTGCAACAAATTGTGTCCAAGCCACATACCCTTGGTGGGAATTTTTTCTCCATTGCCAATGTTCTTGATCTAGATGGAGAACACCATACCAAAGTTTGGCCAACTCATCTGTAATGTCGTACAAAGAAAAATAGTGTTCCATTTGAGTTACCCAGCTGGTGGGATCCGAGCCATCAAATTTGTTCACATCCATGTGCGGAAGGCATAGGTCACGCTGAAAGTGATGGGGCTGAAAAGTCCGGGAATTGGAGGAAGTTTCACCTTTCTGGTGCAAGGGTGGGTCAGAGGAGGTAAGGTCTCTAGTGATATTCATCTCGGCACAGATCTGGCCAGCGAAGGATGCAAGCTGGGTAGAGAGGTCGTGTTTCAGGATTTCCATTTTTGTGCCTAAGGTGGAATGCATGTTTTTATTGATGGTGGTGACATTGGCAGTGAGCTACTACACTTCCTACCGAGTGTCTGTGAAATCAAAGGAAAAGGAATTAAGGTGGGCTTCAAGGTCTTAGTTACGGGTGTGGGCCATGATGAACGTGGGAAACAGAAAGGGATGGGTGATACCACATGTTGAGAAAAAGATATGAATTGATCTTACTCAAGCATTTTCAGACTTTACTTGGCTAAATTAAAGTAGACGGGAATATCACCCTATGTTTATAGCCAACAAAAATATACATCCTAACTCACAAGTATTAATTACAAGTGCTTAGCCTAGTCTTTTATCAACAAAAAGCTTGCTGGAAATTCAATTTTTATGTATTTTTCTGAACATATCAGTTGTTGAAATAAATGTAAGAACAGAAGTAAAGACACCAAGATGATACTCAAGATATATGAGACATAAAGCAATCCTTTATTTCATTACAATTCACCAAAGAGTCATTGTCTTTACAAAACTTCACACAGAAATCTTGGACCAAAGTCAAAATTAGAAATCCCCGATGGAACATACAAAAGGACCTCTGACAGAAAACCAAAACTAAACTCTAAAAGTTGGATCAGCTTGCCACAGATTGCTGCACACTCGACTCTGCACAATAGCCTTTATCAGACATGAAAATTAATTCATAAACAGACAAGTCTACACAGACTATCAAAGATAGATCAACACCTCTGAAGAACAAGTGTCTCAATGATTTGATTTATCCATGAATATTGATGTCTACAATAAGACCCTGCTATCACAAAACAAAATTAGGCTATGATGAATATATGAATGAATGAAAACTGAACTATCTCAACATAAACTCAAAGAGCAAACCTTGGCATGCTTTGTGCCTCTATCCTCCTTTTGTTACTCCACTTACTTTTGATTTTAACAATTTAAACTTGGTTGAAGTAGTTGAACCAACTTATTAGTTAAGTTAATTAAAAGACTCAAGCAACTTTAGTTAGGGGGGCTAGTAATAATTATAATAAGGGTCATAAATAAATAATAACTAGTAGGTGGGACTCTTTGTGACTCCCTTTGGTTCATAACAATCATAACATAATCCATTAGTTAAGCAACACACCTCCTTGTGCCTCCCATCCACATATTTACTTTTGGCAATTTTAGTTCATGAAAATTGAATGTTTTTCAAAAATAATACTCATATATCCAAAATAAAACATGTTGTCCAAAATCCCTGAAGTCCACTGTCATAAAAAAATAAATAACATAAAATTTAAAAGCCATATTTTCCAGTCCGTGATGCAACCCTTCCTTGGTTGCTGCTGTCACCTATTTACTTTCCTGAATTTGCCTTGGGCTAGGCAAAGACTTTAGGCTTTATCTCACTAATCACATGGGAACAATCATCCCTCAAATGCATCCGTGAAGACACGGATTTGTCGGAGTCATCGGAGGGTGAGGAAGGGGAAACAATATATTTTCTTTTATCAAATTCATGGTGGGCTTCAGTATTCAATCTCTTACTGGCATGGGAGGATTTCACTGGTGAGTGGTTAGGGGAAGTTGGGACAATGGGGTTCAAATGTGGAGGGGTAGGCAAGGTTAAGTTTGGCCAGCCATGATGTTAGGAGACTGTCGGGTGAACAATCTCTTGCCACCCATCATTTTTTGGGACTTCAGGATGTAAGGAGACATGAGGAGGCACAGGGATGTTGGGAGCTTGAGGGGCTTGGAAAGGAGGCCTTTCAGGCCTAAGTCAGACTATTCCCTACCCGATCCATTCAAATAATCCTGCATGAAACATTTGGCCAAGCTCTTATGAATCAACATCAAAATGTATAGAGAGCCTACGTCTTCTTGGGCCTCGGTTCTGGTTACCTCTACCTCTGTTTCCTCGGCCATGGCTTCCGCGACTGAAAAAACTCATCCTGCATATGTTAACAATTAGAAAATAGTCTTTTAAATAACCATGCATGACAACTCCTTAAAAATACAAAATAGATTTGGCTCAGAATGTAACAAGCTCACGCAATCCAATCCATACAAATTGTTCTAACATTAATCAATGAGCAGGGGGGTGAAACAATGTTCTAGGATACATGAGGGGTTGGTATTGAGCGAAAATATGATATAATGAAAGGGGAGAAGAAATGGTCACTGCTCAATGAAAACAAAAATCAATTGTAAATTAACCCAAAAAACTTTACTGCAATCCACTCAAGACATTGCCACTTCATCCACTAAACACAAAAATTCTCTTAGTTGTAATCAATATTAGAACAGGGGGTGAACAAAATGAATATGGGATATGTGAGGGGGTTGTAATTGGCAGAAAATGAGATAATGAGGGGGGGGGGAAACGTTTACTATTCGTGGGATTAATCAAGCAATCCATAACATATTTTGCAGTAAGAAAAATATGCATCAACCAACAATCAGATGACTAAGTAATAATTCATGTGTATTTGCCTAATTTCACTGTCCATTAATATCCAACACAATGCTATTGCAACATAAGTATTTCACACAATTTGTAAGAGGTTCTGCTCCTTTTACTTGTACATTCTGCATTTTATAACAGTCAACAACAACACTCATTCCCAATCTGTAATCATTAACATCCACTAATACCATACATTTCTTCAATCCATATCTATATTTAAAAGTTGTGCTTTCAAAATAATAATGAAGACACTATTTCTGTAATAGAGCCAATCAAGATTTGTATTCATATTTTTTCCCGCATATATATGCAGTGGAAACCCAAAATAATCAAACTTCACATGCCACGCCTGAAAAGGCAATTGACTATACAACCAATAGTCAAAACTTAGATGCAGACTATGCAGAAGTAAAATTTTGAAGCCATCTAACCATGCCATTGTAAAACATATCAATGTAACTTAACAACTAAGCCAAATATCCAACACGACTGTCCTCAACAGTAATCAATTGTAATAAATAACGCACTTAAAACTCAGTGGGTATCACCGAGCATAAAAAAAGTCATCCATACTATACATGTTGCACAAATGAGAGAAACACACAGTGTAATATTACCAATAATCACATAGCAAACTATTACCAAGACATAACTCAAAACATCATTCTTGGCTAGTTATTAAGTCGCCTGTGAGTGACCAAGCCGCACACACTCAAGCATGTTCTACCAACAAGAAAAGACACAGTACAAATATCCAATCCAATCCTCTACTTCACAAAGCATCATGCACAGGACGTGTCATGTGTGATCAATACCAAACCCTTGTGACCAATATCACCCATCGACCAAGTCACCATGAGTGCGAAACTAGGGATTGTACATTAACCAACAATTTGCCACTGTGGTAAGGAAAAAAAACCAATCAACCGAACAAGCCGTGGTAGCTACGTATACCCACACAACCAATCAAAATGGGTAGAGCCCTTCCATTAAAAACAACTGAGTTCTTTGACATCAGGTTGGGACTGTGCACTTTTTAGGAGTGCAAATTGCAATGTAAAGCTCACTCTATTATCACAGAGGCAGTGACAGAAAGCTATACCAACACGATCGCTATACGACCAATGGGTGAGCCTGCATTCAAAACAATAGACCATAATAACTGGTAACCACTTGGAAGATTTGACTTCCAGTCTAGAGGTTTAAGGGTTTGCACGGTATCCTTACAGGAGGAACAAAATTAACTACAGTGAAACTTCGAGGCCACAGGTGTATGCACAAGGAAACCTATGACGCTTGTGAACGAGAGACAATTCCTTGATAGGGTCAAAATAGGAGAACAGAGCTCTAGTTAAACCTAAGAATCGTGAATACAACCATTTAGCCATGATTTAAACAAAACCCTTCAACCAAAATGTAGTGGCGACAAAGAACTATCACCTAGGAAGACTAACAACTTTGATGAACTTAAAACTATTACAGCATAACCATCCATTTTCAATTTGAAACCAAAATTCCACGCAATTGCAGCACTCAAGACAAACACATACCCACACAACTGAGCCAAAACCATTTCATAACAAGAGTGAAGTCAACATTGGCCAAAAGAGACATACCTGTTAATCGAAATCCTTAAGACGAGAGGTGGCCAAGCGGTTTCACCCTACTAGAAATCTGGAGCGTGAACACAACGACAAGATCCAACAATAGTCTGACTAGGGTGGTGGCCAACGGGAAGGGTAAAGGTGACGTGCAATAAATGCATGTCGTCTCCACCCATAACTCATTTACTCCACAGTACATGCCAACGAGCCTTCCATTAACACGATTAATCAACCAATGCATCGAGAATATCAACATATCTAAACCATAGCGTAATCCAAGTTCCACATAATAATTCAACCATTTGCATTGTCGCTTTTCCAAATGCCCCACCCATGTTTATATTTCCAATATAACTCAAATAAATCGCTTGACCATTGTACAGTCTAAACGATCATGTATAGAATCATCACCAATAGTGTGATCAACATCAACCCGAAACATAGCATAATCACCATAAAAATCGCAAAGCCATTACTCCCATGAGCCATCAACGTTTATAACATATGTATATTAGCTACTAATTCCATTAACCAATGCATAACCACTGCATTATTACCTTGCCAAAATGTGCCACCAAAATTTCCACCACATGCATATATAAAAAAATGTAATTGACGCAATTTCATAGCCATTTCCTTGTTAGCTAGGGTTTAACGGTGATCAACAAATATTTTATGAATGTAGTATTGCAGAACTAGGTTCCTTTGCACTTGTTGTAATACCCTGCCTTCTTCAAAACTGCCTTTAATGTATCTTTACTAACATGTTTTCTATGTAGGTGCAATAGGGACAGTCACCATTAGTGAATAGCGTGTTGTAATATCATGAAGGAACAACATCACGAAAGCTCAACTCATATTAATAACAACGATATCAATATTGATCATGTAAACCTTTGCAACACATTATCATAACAAAAATGAACAGATTTGCTCTCCAATCATTCAAGGCGGTCCCACCTACTAGTATTATTTAGTTTTTATAATAATAGGCTTTAGCAACACTTTTCTAGCGAAACTACGTTGACGTTTTCAATTGTCAACAAACTGGCGAATCCACAGGGAAATCTGTTTTTAACAGATTAGAACTCAGAACTCATGGTTCCATAGACCAAGAAAGTAATTTCAAGAAGACGTAACTCGAATGATTATGCAACAGGGGGAAGTGAACGGATTTAATGGAGAGATGATCGGGAATTTGGGAATAACTCATGGAAAAGTGTTAAGTATGAGGGGTTTTACCATTGTATGCATAATCATTTGACTAAAAAATACTCTCAACTTGAAGAGGAGGACCTATAGGTTTTCTCTTAAGATTTCGATGGATGAATAAAATGCAAGAAGAAGCGGGAAAGAACCAATTCCTCGTAAGATAACAACGAAAATATGTGACAAATTCAAAGGCCCTTCAGAGGAGAGATCATAACAACTGTGTAAGCTTGATTGTTATCAACTAACAATGCTTTGTGGAGGTGTCACTGTGGAAGAACTGATCCAACATTCTATCTTGACCTAACACTTAAGATGATAAAGTCTAAAAAAATGCAGTAGAAGTCAGAATGTAGAAATTAAAACAACAACAATGAAAGTATAAAACGCAGCAAGAAAATAAAATTCAACTCAGAAGGCAGAAATCAAAGTGTTGTAAAGCAGAAAAAAGAAGCACAAAAATGAAAGCAGATCTAAACTACTAGTATACAGAAGAATACCATCATCAAAAGATATTTCACGTTGGTCCCTCGCAATACTTTAAGCGAGGACTATTAATGGTGTGGGAAAACCATTGTCTCTGTAATTCCTTTGAAATTTCTTAGTTAGTGTCCAAGACAAGAGTAATCTGGAAATGACCTAACACTTGAAATTTTGATGTAACTATCAACCCTTTTACGGATACGATTAAATCATCAAGATAATAATGGAGGCTGACCAATTCATCGAAGGTTGTGTGTATAGGCTATTTTAAGGCGACACTTGTATCAAATAAACCAGAATGCCAGCAGTTGTAAGACATATTATCGCAATTAGTAGTAAAAGTGGTTTTGTGAATATTTTCCCCTTCTACCTTGATTTTATCATAACCAAAGAAATTGTCAGGTAAGGGCTCTAAGTGTAACTCTACAACCTGTTGCAAATTTTTTTTTATGCTGAGAGGGGGGAAAGGATTCCTCATAATTGCTTGCCTGAAATTTCGAAGACTAATGTCAGTTCTATTATTATCAGTGGCCTTTGAAGCAGGTTCCCATTTGGAAACCCATTTAGGGTGGACTAAAAAAAACATTTCAGTCCTTGAGAAAGTCCTCAACTCCCTACGAAAGGTTGCTTTCAGTGCAGAGTTAACAAATCTTCGTTTTTACCTAGCTGGTTTCATAGTATGTTGAGAAAGACCTGGATCAAAACCACGAACATCCAAATTAAACCAATTAAAAACCTCTTGAAATCCACTGAGTAATTCAACAGACTTTAATCCTTCTTTATCAGAACCCTTGACATTTATTTTAACGTTCAATGAAGATCCAGGTGGCCTAATGTTCATGGAGATGGCTTCAACCACCTTCAGTTGTAACTCCTCCTCTTCCTGTTTATCTTTCTTGCCTACAACACTCAAGGAAAACGAACTCTCAAGAGGAGTCAAGCCTTGAGGAATTTTATTATTTTCTATATATATAATCTCCTCAGGCTTGAGAGGTTCATTTTGAATGACAACACAATTGCTTTCAATGTGAGGAATGGCCTTCCCAAATTCTTCATTCTCAGAAATGTATGGACGATGTAGAGATTGGAAAGCACAATCAGGCTAGTGAGGCAAGAGCTATTGAGTAGGAGAGGCTGTGAAGATAGCTAATCGATCAACTATTGAATTCAACTCTTTCCTGACACGAGTGATGTTAAAAGATAGGAGATTCGAGACAAGTGCCCAAACAGTTTGGAATATTGTTCCATAAGCTTGTCGCTAGGAAAGCATGTCTTACGTATCAGGTTCACAACAAGCTTAGAATTTCCGAAAACTGAAAGGTGACCACAACCAAGATTAAGGGCGTTCTCAATGCCTAACAACAAAGCTTTGAATTCAACGACATTGTTTGAGCAAGAAAACTCCAACCTGTATGACAGATTATGAATCTTTCCTACAGGGGAAACCAAGATAATACCATCCTTGTTACCCTCAAAAGAGTGTGAACCATCGAAGTGCATATGCCACAATTCATCTTCTAAATCAATTCTCTTCAGAGGGATATTATCCTCTTCAGCAAATATGGAATACACTCCTAGGTCTTCTTCGATATAGTTTACGCCAGATTATGGAACACTCTTTATGTAGGGTGAAATTATTCCTTATATAAGGACTATGATGTTGTTTCCATTCCGAGGAATGGATAAATGTGTCCCATCAAGCGAGAGGTATCCACCTATTAGGGTTTTCCAATCTCTCCCCAAGATAATTGAATAATTTCTTACATGCATATCAATCACCTGAATGCCGAGGGTTGTCCTTATCTCAGGATGAGAGCATAAAACCAAGGTTACATCCTTAATCTTGCCTATGTTTGTTTGTTGTATACTATTATAGGAGAGCATGCTTCTGGCATTTTCTTTTTTACAAGACAAGCCTAGCTCTTCCATAATAATCTTCGACATCACACTTGGGCCCGAACCGCCGTCAATGAGGCAACAATGGGCAATTTTATCCATGATTTTTACAGAAATATAAAAGGGGATTTTTTTTACAGGGTATATAAAGTTATGTACACCTACTTTATTTACAGAAGAATCCTCTTCGCTTACCTCTTCAGAAAGATTGGCTACAACGAAAGCCTTTCCTTCCATGAATTGTTTCAGACACATCTGTTGTTCAGGGACGACAACCATGTCTAGGAGGGTTGTTGTTATAACCCTAAATTGCACCACATATGCTTACTTGGCATCAGGCCAACTCATTTGCCAAAACTCTGCTGAACAACTCTTTGAAAATCCTCTTGTGTAAAGGCCCACGCGCCCTAACCCATTACTGCACGCGTGTACACGCTGGCTGGCTCACAACAGCCCGCGTGTACCTACTAAAGCACGAAAAAAGGAAAGTTGCTGACGGAACAAAAATCTATGGGTGAGTTAACTGAAACTCTCGGCCATGCATGGCCGAGGGTTCGTCCAAAACCCTAGCTCCTTCTAGCCTATAAAAGAAGGGGTAGGGGTACCATTTGGAGGAGGAAAAAATATAGTGAAGAAACTCTTCCCATTTACGTACTCCATTGTCCCAACCCTTTAGCCTTTCCTCATGCCAAAGGAGATTTAACGCAAAGTAGTTGAAGGACAGAAGAAGAGGAGCCCATGATCAGGTTCAAGGAGCGGTGGCCGGTCTCAGCTTTTGTAAGTTGATTCACGTTACGTAATAAAAAGAATGCTTTTCTCGTCCCAATTCATGAGCTGTCTATGATTTGATTAGTTTATGTTCGATTTCTAAACCTTGAGTATAGAATTAGCATGCATGCATAGTTGTCGTTTGTCTTGAGTGCAGGTCATCTTTGGAAGGAGCAGCGAAAACAAGTAATCAAGCACAACGGAGGATCGACATCGAATGCTAGTAATAAGGTAGGTGGTCATTTTCTATGCATTTACTGAGAAAAAGGGATTTAAATCTTGGGATGTAGGTAAAAAAGTAGTTTCTATTCGGTCAAATCTACATGCAAAGTCTGACCCTAATTTGCTAGTCCGTAGGATGTTTTTCCCAACAACAGAATTGGCGACCGTACTAGGGAGAATACTCTTTAGGGTTCCTGGATTTATTTAAGTTTTTGGGTAGTTTAAAGACTAGGTTTTCTGTTTTTTCTTTGTCTGTCTTTTCTTTTTATGTAAGGTCTGAGCTAGCAGGGAGTCTATTTTTCCATACCAGCTTTCCCTGACTTTTTCTTGACTGTATTTTTCGGGACACACAGAGGTACACGCGACCTGCATAAGGCCTACACGTGTGTACCCGCGCCCTATCCTCTGACAGCCCGCGTGTAAATGCTAGTTGTAGAGATAGCAGTAGCGTGTAGGAGTTCAGAGAACCTCAGAGGCAGTCCTCCTCTTCCCTATCAGAATCACACATTCTCAGGGGGTTTTCTAGAATCCTGTCTGAGTCTTGCTTGTTAACAGTCCTATCTCATATTGCTTTTTTTTGCCTTATTATTTTTCCATGCATTATTTGTTTTTTTTGTTAGAAAGAGTATCTAAGCCTTCAAGGGATCCTAGTTATCAATACCAGAGGCCTCTTCCTGGTCTGGACTGTCTGCTTTCATATTTTTCCTTAGAGTTTAAATATACACGCGGCCTGTACAAGGTCAGCCCATGTGTACACGCCCTCTGTCTCTGTTCAGCACATGTTTGCATGTGTTCTATTTGAGTGACAGTCGCGTGCTTGTACAGGCTAATTTTTGTTCAGGGTGGGACAGTCATCCCCTCCTTTGATAAGAAGTATTCCTCTCAGGTGTTTAAATCTATGTTTGAACAGTCAGCAGCTTAGGATTCATCTTACCCTTAGCCTGTTTTTTCTCAATTAATAGTTGAC
>WSFP011571627.1:0-10742 GCA_009831015.1 Picea engelmannii
ATATATATATATATATATATATATCAATTTGCTTTTGAAAATCTCCTTTAGCGTTTGCACAGTCTACAGTTTACATTCACATTGAATATCTAAATGAAAAAGAATTGCCTATCTCATAGGGATTTTCTAGTGAAGTATTCGAAATGATATCCTATTTAACTCATATGCACCTCCCAATATACTTTTATAAATAAATCCCATCCCAGCCAAGATACACAGAAAGGTTTCTCAACTTCTGCAATTAAAAATTGTAAGGGTTTATCCTACATTTCACCTCATTCCATCGAAATTTAACAAACATAACCATTCATATAGATTTAAAAAAATGTATTCTTACAGCGAATAATTCCATAATATTTAACCAGGGAAGGAATAGATAAACATATCTGAATAGTTGTTGAACAACAAATGGAACAACCAAGTTCCTCCCAACCTTAGAACATAACAACCAATTTACTTGTCTCATTCACCCCCTAGCCTAACCATGAATACATCATGGAGAACACAGAACTCTTCCTGAGCAATATTCCTTCAGTTTCAACAATTTCTCCTTGCCTCACACTCAGCAAGTAGTGTTCATAACAACAAGAGATCATTTATTTTCCCTGCATACTAGGCAGCATCCTGCCTCCTCCCATATGCTATATATCAAAAGTAATTGTGCCTAGTTCTTTTCCCCCTTGGGAATTTTTGCAACTTTCGAAATCCCCAATTTTCAGGGGTTGCCAATGCCCAAATTCTTGATTTTCCACTTGTCAAATTCATCCCTAAGGTAGTTGCAACATGTTCCCCTCTCATGGAGTTATGGTCAGCTGATTTTAACCTGGTTGTTCCATTTGTCCATCAACAATAAATCTAAAACATTTTTTTTCATACAAGTGTCATAGTCAAATATTTAGTTGGGTCAAATCAGGTCTCTGCCCAACAATCATAATTATCAATTACAATTAACTAAATTCTAAATTCATAATTGCCATAAATGGCAATAATTTTCCAATTTCAAATTTACCAAAAACAAAAATAATTTCCTAAGCAATTTCAGACTTAAAAGTAATTTATTTTTGGGGATGTTACAAGAAAAAAGAAAGAAAAAGGTTATAAAGAACCATGATCATTAAGGGAAAACATAAAAAATGATTTCAATTAAGGGGAAACATAAAAAATTACTCATGTCCTTTTTTTCATCCAATAAACAATGGATGATTCTATTTTTCTGAGACTTGTTGCAATAGAAAAATCAAACGAGGCATCCGATGTGTTGCAACAAACATATGAAGGGATAACTTAGTTAAAGGTTATTAAATTGCAATCTCATAAAAGAGAGTTTGAGACTCTTTGCATGTAAAATTCATAATGTATGCAAGAGTTTTTCATTAGAGTTATTGGAATAATGAATCAAATTAGATCTTATGGACAAGATTCAAGAGATCAAAAAATTGTTGAAAATATTTTAAGAAGTATTCCTAATGTTATTTTTATTGCTATTGAAGAATATAAATATTTAACTCTGATTTTTATGAATGAGCTTATGGGATCTCTTCAATCTCATGAGATGCTTCGAAAATCGAAGCTTAGCAATTACGC
This sequence comes from Picea engelmannii, assembly GCA_009831015.1. Taxonomy (NCBI): domain Eukaryota; kingdom Viridiplantae; phylum Streptophyta; class Pinopsida; order Pinales; family Pinaceae; genus Picea; species Picea engelmannii. The sequence continues at coordinate 1,585 of WSFP011571627.1, forward strand.
ACTATGACTCCAATTTTATCAAGACCTTTTTCTAACGGTGCATGTGAATATGAAAACAAAAAATACTTAAAGAATTAAGAGAAATAATAGATGATACAAACAAATCAAACCATCAACCAATTGTACACAATAAGTTGATAACGGAGTTCAGAAATTTTGCCTACGTCTTCGGGCCTTGTCTCAGTGGGATTTTCTTATTTCTTTTCAAATATTTGTAAGTACATCATGATCATGCCAAAAGGTTAAAAAAATGACATGTTAATTCTCTACCATATCTCATGGACCTATCAAAATTGACGGAACCCAAATCGAATGAACGAAGCTCCTAGAAATGGCACACAAAAGCTCAACTACTTTGTCTGGTCAAGACACGTTGACCTTGGATTCAAGCTTATTTGTTGCTTCATTCCCATTTAAAACCTCACAATGGCTTATTTTATATATCCATGAGGTAGACGGGTCAAATCTCAACATCCCACTTCTTATGTCACTCAATTTGGCCCAATATCCACCAAGATATGGAAAAATAACCAAAATTGCACAAAAACTAGTGAGAAAATCACTAAACTATAATGTAAAACCCATTTTTTAACAAAATATGGGTAGAATCCCCCAACAGAGGCATGCACCCCTCTTAACGCGGTCATATGAAACTATATATGGTGAAGCTCCAACCCAAAGGGTTGTGCGTTGGCTCCATTACCGAAAATGGAGGTCATATCAAACCCCATAAAACTCGGGCTATCCCAAACCTTACGTGTCAGGTATCAAGCTCCAATCATAAAATAATGTTGTTGGAACCTTAGCCCATGGCCCGCACACCCATTGCTTATCCTGGAAGCTTTCATACATTTACTAAGGCGTAGACATGTGGGGTTGCATAAACCCGTGGCTTGGCCCTTTCTGCCCCCTTTCAACACTTAACCACTTTTTAAATTTAATTTAGTGGGTTGTATAACCAAGTCTCATGCTTGGTGCAATGGCATCAAACCTATTCCAAAGGAATTACATTTTGTTGGAGGTCACGAGTTCGAAACTCAGAAAGACCATAATTTTTTCATACAAGCAAATGAGCCAACCACGGGGTGCCACGTGGCAGCCCACGTCTAGGCCATGTGGCACCACCCTATTTGTCATTTCAGATGCCACTTGTCAACCAATGATTCACCCATGTGTCAATGTCATACTTTTCCCTATCAACAATTGGTCATGTAAGCACACCTACCTCATGTCAATCAATGATTGGACCACCTATCTGCCATCCGTACCTACCTCTGTCTTCCACGTGTCACCTTCCGGGACTGACATGTCAACTGTACGAGTTCCATGTGTCACCCTTTCAATGGTGACACATGTCACCTCCTGGTTGGTCCATGTCATCTGTATGGATTTCCATTTGTGCCTCTGCCATGTCAACATGATGTCATGCTGGTGTCAGAGTTGACTTTTTAACGGCTGACCTGTTGACTTTTTGCATGTTTGACTTTTCGAATAGAATGTGATATCATGAGCATACAACGTCTGTTTGAGACCATTCAAGTTGAATTGGGTTCGTATCGACGAGGCCTACATACACATTCATTTTGATGCCACTATGAGAACATTTATTTTTAGGCCTTTCTAAGCCCCATAAAGCTCTTGGATCTAAATCTAGATCATGCATTCCCACTAAATACCTTTTGGTCCCCAAAAGTTTTATTACATCAATCTACTACATCCATACATCAATTGACTAATTAAAAACAACCTAGACTTAACATTAACTAGACTCAATAAGTGATTCCATAAATCAAATCACTTTTATTACAACAATGACACTCACATTGACTCAATTTACATATAGGGCATAAAATTTGCCTAGTTCAAGGCTGACGACCCATATCCTACCAACAAAATGTAGCAGTCATTCCTCTTCTTATTTGCATCATCCTCTTGTGGTCCTCTTTCAACGTCCTTTTGTTCCCCTACAATGACCTTCAGTCTTTATACAACATCTTTCTTCTTCTCTGGCCCTACATGATTTATTAAGTGTCACAACCCTGAATGCAGCTTCCAACCATTATCTTCACAATATCCACTCTTCTGACAATGTGAGCAAGTGTTCCTTGCTTGAAGAAATTTGATGGAATCGTGCCCTCACTGAGCCAAATCCCCTTTGGATTTCTCTCACTCCTTCCTTTGCTGCGTTAACTTTGTTCCCAGATTCTTCTTGACCTGCAATGTCACGTCATCGCGTCTTGGTGTACTTCTTGTCACCATGATCTTTCTTCCATATACTTTTTGTTTCGAGTAGTTTGCAATACAATGGTTATAGCTGCTACAAAATGTCCATGGAATTGCTTTTCTGATAAGATCCATGACTCTAGCATGCTCATCAGTAAAGGTGGGTGAAGGGGATTTATACCTTTCAGCCTTTTTACCTTTCTTTTGCAACTCACTATTTGTGTCGCTACTGGCTCGGTCTTCTTGTTTACCTTTCCATTTTGGTGTCAACTATGGATGCCACACCCAACAGTGGTCAGCTTCATGTCCAAACTTCCGACAGTATGTACAAAAAATCACTGGACTTTCTTCCTCAGAATATTCTCCTGCATATCCCAATCCTTCCCAGAGTGGATGCTCACGCACTTCAATCAGATCAGCTCTGCCTTGGCCATATTTTCCAAGGCCTTGTCCCTTGCAGTATCTGAACTTGGTTAACATTCTCATATCGACTGCTCCTCAACCAGGGTAGCACGAGTATACAAATCCTCCTCATCTGATTTCCTCTGGAATGTATGAGTTCCATCATCCCTGATAGGGCTCTGGTTTCTAGTTGAAGGACTTCCTCCAATTGGCCTTGCTTCCATTGCCAACATGAACATTCACATTCTTTCTCTGTCTTCCTCGAGAATCCGCACCAATCTTCGCAATTCAACATTCTCTCGCTGAATTGTTTGGCTAATATCCTCAAGTTCCCAGATTCTATCTCTCTTCAAGATTTTTCCCATATTCACAGTTCCTGCAAAATTCAGCATAGAACTGGGCAGATTTTATGCCCTATATATAAATTGAGTTAATGTAAGTGTCATTGATGTAATAAAAGTGATTTGATTTATGGAGTCACTTATTGAGTCTAGTTAATGTTAAGTCCAAGTTATTTGTCATTAGTCAATTGATGTAAGGATGTAGTTGATTGATGTAATAAACCTTTTGGTGACCAAAAGGAATTTAGTCGGACAACGTGATCCAAATTCTGATCCTGAAGCTAGATGGGGCTCAGAAAGGCCTAAAAATCAATGTTCTCTTATTCATAGTGTGTAATTGCTAAGCTTTGATTTTCGGATCATGTCCTTTTTCTGATGGTGCATGTGAATATGAAAATGAAAAAGACTTAAATAATTGAGGGAAATAGTATATAATACAAATAGATAAAACCATCAACCAATTGTACACAAGAAGTTGATAACGAAGTTCAACATTCTTGCCTACGTCTACGGGCCTTGTTTCAGTGGGATTTTCTTATTTATGTTCGAATATTTATAAGTCCATAATGATCATGCAAAAAGGTTACAAAAATGATCTGGTTGTGCTCTACCAAATCTCATGAACCTATCAAAATTGATGGCACCCAAATCAGATGAACGGATCTCCCAAAAATGACCCACAAAGGCTCAACTACTCTGCCTTCTCAAGATAGCTTGACCTTGGCTTCATGATTCTTTGTTTCTTCTTACCTATTTCAAACCCTACAATGTCTTGGTTTATATATCCATGAGGTAAAGGGATAAAATCCAACATCTCACTTGTTGTGGCACTCAATTTGGCCCAATATCCACCAAGATATGGAAAAATAACCAAAACTACCCAAAACTTAGTGAGAAAATCAATAAACTATAATGTAAACCCCATTTTTAACAAACTATGGGCATAATCCCCCAACATAGGCACACACCCCTCTTAAATCAGTCATATGCAACTATATATGGCTAAGCACCAACCGAAAGGGTTGTACGTTGGCCCCAATATCGAAAATGGAGGTCATATCAAACCCCATAGAACATGGGCTATCCCAAACCTTACGCGCCAGGTATCAAGCTCCAATCATAAAATAATGTTTTTGGAACCTTAGCTTGTGGCCCTCATGCCCGTTGCTTATTCTGGAAGATTTTGCTCATTTACTGAGGTGTAGACATGTGGGGTTGCATAAACTCGTGGCTTGGCCCTTTCCTCCCACTTTCAACACTTAACCACAGTTTAAATTTAATTTAGTGGGTTGTATAACCAAGTCTCATGCTTGGTGCAATGGTACCTGACCTATTCCCAAGGCATTACATCCTGTTGGAGGTCACGAGTTTGAAACTCGGAAAGACCATAATTTTTTCATACAACAAAATGAGCCAACCACGGGGTGCCACGTGGCAACCCATGTCTAGGCTACGTGGCACCACCCTATTCGCCATTTCAAATGCCACTTGTCAACCAATGATTCACCCATGTGTCAGTGTCGTACTTTGCCCTGTCAACAATTGGCCATGTAAGCACACATGCCACATGTCAGTCAACTATTGGACCACCTATTTGCCATCCATACCTGTCTTTGTCTGCCACATGTCACCTTCTGGGACTGACACGTCAGTTGTATGAGTGCCACGTGTCATCCTTCCAGTGGTGATACATGTCACCTCCTAGATGGTCCACATCGTATGGATGACCTGCCATCTATGCCTCTGCCATGTCAGCATGATGATGTCAGCATTGACTTTTGATGGTTGACCTATTGACTTTTTGCCTATTTGACTTTTCGAACAAAATGCGATATCAGGAGCATACGACATATGTTTGATATCATTCAAGTTGCGCTGGGTTCATATTGACGAAACCTATGCACACGTTTGTTTTGATAACATTATGAGAACATTGATTTATGGGCCTTTCTAAGCCCCATCAAAGCTCCTGGATCTGAATATGGATCATGAGAAAATGACAAATAAATGTGTTCAAAAATATTATCAGCATATCTTTTCAAGCAAAGGCCAATATTTCCATAATTTCTCCCATGAGTAAATTTTGAACATTGGTGCACAAGGAAAAGGAAAAGCAAATAGAGGGGGCATAGGTTCAGGAAGAAGTTTTTATGCAAATAAAAAAGGAAGAGACAACAATAGTAATCGATGTTTTTATTATAATATATTTGGCCATTATGAACATAATAGTTGGAAAAATAAAAAGAAGCAAGCTAATTTATCTTAGATGTGGGCACTTTTTTTTATTGTGTGATTAGGGTACTAAGGTTTCCAAGGAGGTATGCCATGTTGACTATGGATGACCATGGTTGACCATGTTGAATTTATTACACTATGGTTGATTGACCTTGACATATGACCATAGTCAACCATAGTTGACATGGTTGACCCTAGTAAACCATAGTGAACATTGTTGGACTTGGTCAACCATAGTCAATTATAGCCTTTCATGAGAAACCATAGACAACCATACTTATCTATGGCCAAATATAGTCATACATGCACTGACACTCAACTAGCACAACCAAATTTAAGTAAAAGTGGTCTATATAGGCAGATTTGAGCCATTTTCTACCGTTTAAAACTAAAATGACACTCATCTACTTTTTTTTTCCACTGAAAATGTCACTTTATATTATATTGCAATATAAACTGTTCTATTACATAAGAAGCAATCTAGACCATAGGCCACTATACCTTCCAAAGAGAAACCAATAAAATACTAATGGAATTGTCTTGACTTATACAATTATTCAATCATAACCCATCTCCATCCTATAATCCAGCACCACAAAAAATTTCAAAATAAGACAAAATATACCCCTGACATGCAAGTCCATAATGTGGATTAACAGTAGCTTCACCTGCTACTCACTTGAAAACAAAATCTACAAAGCTAATATAAATTCATAAACAAGTGTGGCCCTTCATGGCCTCCTTCAACCTGAAAGTATTCAATAGTCCCTGGATCTTTTGATAAAGCCAATTTTGATAGCCTATCCTCCTCTCTATTATCTTCTTGATAGATATGCTCAAAAGAAATGTTTTGAAAAAGATTTATAATTTCAGATAATCTTTCCTTCCAACATTCTAGAGCTAGCACGTGGAGTCCTCCATTTCCTCACAACCAGTCTATAATTATCTTTAAATCACCCTGTACGTCTATAATTATCTTTAAATCACCCTGTACCAAGAGTTCCGATATGGCTAAATAGGAGGCCAATGTTAATAGTGCCCAGGCCCCCATCAACTCAGTCTTTGTGCTAGTCCGAGGCCCACAGTTGATTAGTCATTTTATAATTTTGTGATCATTGATCTTTAAAGTCCCTCCTCCTCCACAATAGTTCCCTCATGCAGTTGGTGCTCCATCAAAATATCCGCCCAGTCCTTCCTTCATCAATTGCAACGATCTATTTCTGATTTGTTTTGGTATATTTGGAGTCTTAAAGTCAGCCATATGTCATAAAGATAGAATCACAACTTTTTGAGTGGATGTAGCCCCATTTTCGAAAATGGCGAGGTTCCCCTATTTCCATAAATATAATTGCAACCACTTTTACTTAAATATAATTATACTAATATCAACCACTCATCTACTTATATCAACCACTTTTACTTAAATATAATTGTGTTAATATTATTTTAATAAATATCAAATTTTACAATTATCTATACCTTACACCAAGACAAAATAAGTAACACTGATATTCATCGACTAATCCCATGTGAAGTCGTCATACTATTGCAACAATTTTGCTTTGAATGTACATCGAAGAAATGAAAAATTTTCTTCCTTGTCTATGAAAAAGTATTTATTAGTGGCTCGTGAATGCCAACATATTGAATAGAACCACAACATTAAAAGACAAATCGAAACCCAAATTGTTTAGCTCGTTTCCATACCAGGCTTGAACAACTTTGGGATTAGATTTCCACTGTGCCGCATATGAGAAGTTTGTCTCTACCTCCTGTCGTGTAACACTGTGCTGCATATGAGAAGTTTGTCTCTACCATGTGAATTGCCAATACAAAATAAAGTGACGACACATTATAATTGAGAAAAGATAAAACCCTTCCTTCCCCATAACCATCTAACTGCCTGTACTTCAAACGTTTTTTGATATCTTTTTTGTTTACTGTACTTAATCCTTAATCTAGTAAGATTATGTTTAATATGTTGAATCTATAGATTTTTCTTAATCCTTATAGATTTTTCTTAATCCTTAATCTAGTAAGAATATGTTGAATATGTTGAATTTATAGATTTTAATGATTGAAACTGTATATATATTTACGCCGATAGGTGTATACCTATCGGCAATGGGCAGAATTAATGATATTTTAACCTTAATGATATTTTAACCCTAATCTGATGGATAAGCATTCAAGATGCGGGCATATTCTTAGTCATCCTCCAAAATGAATGAACCAGATTTATTGCTCATAACTTTCGCGCATTTATAAAGACATCCGTTAACATGTTTACTTTTTTACATTTACCTAAGAATACTTAAAAATTTATTGTGCGCATGTATAATTGACACCTTCAGTGATTAATATGTATGAATTCCACGACCTCCACGCATAACACAGAGCAGCGCCATGACCTCCACGCATTACACAGAGCGGCATGCATCCACGCATGGGGAAGGGCATTTAATGGACAGTCGCATGCACGCGCGACTTGAACCACCACACAGCGACCCATACACATTCTCTGAGCCACCCATTCTGTAAACGTTTGATAATTGAAGTTTTTTATTTATGCTCAGTCGCATGCAGCTAAAAAAAGGATTACACTAAACAATTACATGTTTGCGAATTCAAGTTTGTTTTTTGCATGCAGCGAAGGATTACAGCGAAAAGAAGGATCTCGTCTCTCATCTCAAAGGTTTTTTGCATGCAGCAAAGGATTACAGCAAAAAGAAGGATATCTGCTCTCATCTCAAAGGCTGCAACATCAATCTTTCAGCAGCATTTGATTATCTAAATCGACGTCTTTTTCTGGAACATGTATGTACTCAAAAACTTATACCTCCTGCACAATAGCTTTAATTATAAATTATACCTGCACAGTATAAACTGCCTACGCCATTTTCTATGGGTGGCTGTCTTATTTCTTATTCCATTTGAATTTCCCACAGTCGGATACCAATGTCCATTTGAATTTCCCACAATCGGATACCAATGTCTATTTGTCGGCACCTTTGAGTTTAACTTTTTAATTTTCCTCGCGCCTTCAATCTAATTTATCTTGCAATGAAAGCATGCCCTCAATTTGAATTATTCGGCAATGAAATAATTTAACCACAAATACAAAACAGAAGCAGTTTTCAGATAGAGATTTACCTCATGGCTGGTGAACGCCGAACCGCCCATTGTTGCTGGTGAACGCTGAACGCCGAACGACCCATAACAGTAAAAGCCCATGCATGAAGAAATTGCGATTTTCTCCACACGCCTAAATTGTTTAAATACCATGATATGTTAAAAAACTGGAAATTGTTGTTCGGCATTTAATGATTTAATCAAATTTCCCACAGTCGGATACCAATGTCCATTTGAATTTCCCACAGTTGGATACCAATGTCCAATGTCCATTTGAATTTTGCATTTAATGATTTAATCGAATTGAATGCTTAGAGCAATAATTAAATGATTTATTAAACCGTAGGTATGCTATTTATATTAAACCACTGTTATGCCGCAAACTTTTATGTTAAACCACTGTTATATAAATTTTATGTTAAACTTTTATGTTAAACCTTTATGTTAAACTTTTAAATTTATCTTATGGTTTTCCGCAACTCTATTTATATTTAAATCATATTAAATCATATATTAAACCACTGTTATGCCGCACAATACCTGTGATAGGTCGCCTAAAAAAATTATACCTGTGATAGGTCGCCTGCATAAAATATATCATTATGTTTTCCTTACTCTTGTTGTTTTATCATATAATGAATATGAATGTAGATTAAATTGTATATGGAAGAAAAAATGCTTTAATTTACAATACCAATGTATTAATTGTGTGTCGATGCTCGTGTGTCAATATAATTTCATTGCACTATGTCTAAAATGATTTTCTTATGGTCATATTGGTAAAACTGCAAATGCATTTGGAGCATTCGAAACATATATCATCTT
>WSFP011571637.1:0-10742 GCA_009831015.1 Picea engelmannii
ATTCTAGTTGTATTTGTCTTGTCTCGCAAACAGGTGCATCATCAGTGGATTGTTCTCTTTGACTATCTCTTCTTGGGCAGCAATCTGTGAAAGGGAACTTCTTTGACTTGGTCTTTACCCTTTAGCCTTTCACTAACCAGATTTCCTTAGGGATGTCTCCCTTGGACTAGCCCTCCTAAATAGAAAGAGCCCCCCATCGAGGTGACAGTGGGTGGGGAAGCTCCTGTTACGCCGGTTTCAAGCCTTGACTCAAGCCCTTTGGACCTTTCCTACAAACCGTGCGATAACAGTCCCTCTGATCCGGAGGGTATCATACCTGGGAACACCAAAAAGGGTCACTATGACTCCTCCCTTTGCTAGTTTCCTCCTGCTAGCCTACTCAGGCGGCTATGGGACTACTGGAGGATGGGCTCTTGCCGGTGTCAGAGGTCTACGAGGAGGCTGCTCCTCCTCTGAGCTAGTGGATCCATTGTCCTGCTCCTCCTCCGAGCTGTCCACACTGTCTGTTGTAACCTCAATATAATGAATCTTTCCCTTGCCCATGCACCGGTGGCCTGGGACCCAAGGGTCTCTGCAGTTGAAGCAAAGCTTCTTCCTCATAAGCTCTCGCCTAGTCTGATCATCCAACTTCTCCTTGCCCTTCCATTCTCTCTGAAATGGCTTCCTGTCTCGATCCTTTTGGGGTACGAAGGGTTTGGAAAAGGTTTTAGTCTTTGGCACTGAGTTTGCCAAATCTCGAGTGCAAAGGATGGCATCCTGCAAGGTGGGAGGCTTGTATGCCTTCACCCATCCTCTCAAAGGCTCTGTGAGTCCCTCTGTGAATAGCATGATCAGCCTGGGCTCTGATATATCTGTCACTGCCACGGCTACCCACTGAAACTCCGTGATGAACGCCTCTACTGTGCCAGTTTGTCTCAACTGGGCTAGATCCCTGAAGTGGATCTCGGGATCCCTCCTGTCAAATCCGTCCATGAGCCTCTCTGTGAACTCCCTATAGGAAGTTATGCGACTGTGACCCAATGTCACCAATCCATGATACCACCACTCGTGTGCCTCACCCTCCAAGTGTAAGGTTGCGAAACTGATGGCCTCTGTCTCGGTCATCTGGTTGAGCTTGTAGTATGTGTCTAGCTTCTGTACCCAAGCTCTAGCAATGCATTTGGACGATCCGTCGAAAGAAGGTATGGTGAGTGTTGTTGACTTATACACACCTGGGTGACGTGGAAGAAATCTTCAATCCACTCGGTGTGTCCTTGGGGGCAAGTGAGAGTTAAGGTGTTGTCACCTAATCCTCAACTCCACCGTCTAGGCCAACTCCTAGCGAAGCCAAGGAGGGTAGTCCCTAACAAATATACTAAGGCTTTGAAATAAGCTAAGTACAAAAATGAAATCTAGGAGTTTATTATTCTTTTAAACAATTAACCACAAACTGATAAAACATGAAGTAAACATTCACCACGATATATAATCAATAAGCATATACTTGCATCAAAAGGATACTGAGAAACAATTGTTAGAGGCAAGTTTCATTTAAATTAAATACATAACCAAATTGAAAATGACGCCTGTGGCTTTGATGAATGTGAAAATTGAGACCAGTGCCTTAAAGTGAATCGTGGGCAATGTAGTTCGCGTGTTTTATTAGGATAAATTGATGTTTAGATAATGAAATGGTTTGGGCCTCCTCGGAGGTTAGCTCTTTGTTTGGAAACTTGCGGAGAGCTTTACCGAAACCCAATGGTCTCACTAGTAAAACTCACTCAAAGTGTTGGATGTCCAAAACGGGTGGGAAGTCAGGTCTCGAGAGGCCCGCCTTACTTCGTAGGTCACTTCAAGGCGTTTTCCTGCGCATTAAGCTAACTAATTTAGATATTGTTCTAATCAAACTATCAACCACTGACCAACACAGTGTGTATGAAACTTACTTCCAGCAGATCGAGACTAGCTTGCAACTGGAAGGGTTAGGAACCGCACTGAGTTGAGGGGAATTTGTTTATTTTATAATAAGAAAATAAATGACTGAATTGAAATGTGAGACTAATTACTAATCCACACTGACCAGGCCTCTTGCGAGGAGCTGAAGGGATGGTTTATTTGCCAAATTGAAATTGCAGAAAATAAAGCTAATCTAGCAATTAGTGTTCTACTTTGCAAAAAGGAACAAACTAATCTAAACTGATTACAGTGCTTTGTGATGGATTAAAGGATTACTTTAGCTTACTTTAGTTATGAAAATCAAATCTAAGCTAAAATTTGCAAAAAAATGACACCACCACCGAAGACATCGTTCCCCCCAGGGGGAATGAAAAGCGAGAGCTTGTAATCCCACTGATTTTATTAAAGATCTTGCACGAGACTTTAAGAAAGTGACTTGTGACCATTCATTAGGGGGTTCACAAGTCTTTACAATGTTTTATAAAAGTTTATTGAGAAAAAAGGGTGCTCCCGAGGGTCCCGGATGCTCCTAATCCGCCCAAAACGGACATAAATCCCACTTATCTATTTGTCAACCTGCACAAAACAGCGAACAAATAATAACAAAAGATGCCCAAAAACACTTTGAAAGTTTCTTGGGTTATTAGTAGGAAAGCCCCAAAATTTGACTAAGTAAAAATTACGAAAAATAGCGAGAAATGAACTAAGAAAGACAAGCTTAAGAGCTTGTTTCCTTAGGATCTTTTTCTGTTGTTTTAGAACAGAAATATAAGAGCACTCTAATTGCCAAATATAAACTTTAAATATCTTTTAGAGCAAACAAATTTCAGCCTTTTAATATAGAAATTGAAACTAGCTAAAATTGCTTAGAAAGCCTTGCCGAATCTACCCTTTTTTGAGATATAAAGCTATAAGCACTTAGTAGATCTAGAAAAGTAATTATGCAAAGTAAATAGTGAAATTTAATAACAGATTTATTCTTTGCATGAAAGTAACCAAGTAACCGGAAAACTTTTGAGAGAGTTTGAGAGAGGAGAAAGAGAGGACTTGAAGTGCTTGGATCCCTTGAGCAATGGAGTCACTTTGATGACTAGGCAAGGATGAGAAGGTTGTTCAACTCCTTGAAGAATGAAAGATGCAAGCAAGCTTCTTCAATTCTTCTAGATGAGATGATCCTGTCTAATTCACAAAACCCTTTGCAATGAACTTGTTAGATAACGGTGTTACCTACAGAAAAGACTCAAGATGGCACATTAGTTTTAGCATAAACGTCACATGCATATCAAATCTTAAATGTAAATACCCAATAGAATTGAAATACAAGATATTACCAACTCTATCCAATTTGAATAACAATATTCCTATAGATTGGTCAATACTAACAAGATATAAAGCAATGCATGAAACAAAATCACCTCATATGATCCACATTCACCAATACAAGAGCCACACCACCATAGATCTTGACCACAAAAGTCTTTATTCCATTAGCATAAGAAAGATATTACAATGATAGAGTTACAACAAGCTATTCTTCTCAAGCTCCAAGCTCACCCACAATAGGAGAGAATGCTTGTATATATAGCAAGTGGTGAGGAATTTCAATGAAGGAGGGCGCACCATGTGGAGAGGGAGGGCGCACCAAGTGGTAGAGGAGGGCAGCCAAGTGTTGGGGTGATGGCTGCCACCTCTCCCCTTATCTCAAACAATGACAAGTGTAGAAAGGTGGGAGTATGAGGGTGCGCCACCTCTCAAGAGGTTGGTTGCCCCATATGGGAGTGCGCCACCTCTCAAGAGGGGCACACCTCTTCCTTGGCACATGCTAAAAATCAAACAAATATATGCCCACTTTATTTCTTTGACCTTTGAACCTCATCCTCTTGCTGCCACATAGCTTTTAGAGGCTTTATTTTGTCTCCAACATGTCAAAACATGTTTCCTTGATTTTTGCATATGCTGATTTTTTTTATTTTATTTTGACTTTTTTGGGTTTTGTGAACAAAAATGACTTTTAAGTGATTAAAATCACTATTTTTGCTCAACCAAGTGGGTATTTAGGTAATATGGGTGATCTAGGTCCAAAAATGAGCATCCCCATGACATATTTAGTCCCCTAGTACCACTTTTTTTATACATCTTTATTTTTTAATTAAAAATTGTCGAATTCTGACAATTTTTTAATTAACTGAAAAAATTAAAAAATCCTAAGGGTGACTTAGTACATTTCCATAAAACTCTAGGAGAATGTTTAGCATGGTAATATACATTAGACACTAGGCTTAGATCCATGCTCAAGGCTAACCATGGGCATATACTCCAGCTTTGGAGGGATTGAGTGAAAAAACTCATAAATTATAAATTGCCTGAAAATGGCAAAATATAATTAGTAAGTAAAAAAAACACTCCAGAGTATAACTCACGCTTAGGAATTAAGGTGGCTAAGACCTTTTACAAGTTCATCATGCAACATCTCTTATTACAATTTTTAATGGAAATGTAAAAGGAAAAGGGTGGTCTTTACAACCGGCTGAACTTCTGAACTCTGAATTTTGAACAACAATGTTCAAACTTTGGTGGCTCACTGGAAGTCCATCCTAGTGCAACTTTGATGGATAACAGTGAGTTTACCAACTTTTCGGATGAAATCCATGTTATGCCCCTGTTGATGTTGCGGTCCTCCTCTCTGTATCTCTCTGGGACGGTTCCTGAGTCTGAGTCCACAGTACTCGACTAGGGTCATGTCCTGATGGAAGTCACGACCCAATGCTGTGTACTCCCTCCTATACTCTATAATGCCCTCTGCATGAGTGGGTGGCCTTTGTGCTATTGGTGGCGGTGCCCTCTGAAAACTAGGAAACAAGGGTCTGGGAATCCTACTTGCAAAGGTGTATGTGCAAGAGGGTGACTAGGGTCTACTACCTGTTCCTGAGTTCCCCTGTGCTGCATGCGGGACTTGTGTGTCCAGGGTTCCCACTCTAGCCAATCTATCAACCACCTGTGCCAAGGATTGAGACATAGTTCGTTGACTAGCTAACATATCGTTGATAACCTGCATGAAAGTTGTCTCTGGATGTACGGGGGCCTTGCCACTACCCTTTAGTTGCTCATATTTGTCTCCTAGCATCCTCTTTGCCTCGCGCTCAACCTCACGCTCCACCTTTCCCTCTGCTTATCTGTGTGCCTCTTCCTCTTCCTCTGAGCTAGGAGGAAAAGGGGGAAAGTCAGGCCTATGCCTTCTTTCCTTATGCCTGTTGTAAGTGACATATTTTTCACCTTCGTGTTCACGGCCCTCTGGGTCTTCTGCTGCACTTATTGTCTTTAGTCACAGACTGGCAGGACTAAAGCTCTGATACCACTATAATGTTCCTGACTTGGCTAGTCTAAGAAATGATGTTAATGTGTATGTAGGATCTATTGTTTACAGCATATAAATGGTCATACCAGTAATAAATGCGACAAAGGACTGCAAGGTTTGTATTATGATATCTCTGCGGATTACAATAGGCTGAATGCGGCTGAATAAAATAACAACACTCGGCTAGATCAAAAGACAAAAGGATCTGAGCCGGAATACATATAAGCAACTAAAGATAATACCCGGAATATGTGAGTGCTACGGACTGTTATCCCCGATTTTTAGGGATAACCAGGAGATCATGTCTCAAGGCCCACAGGTCCCAGACATGGAGTACCGAGAGCAGGATTGACCTAACCATGGCCCTAGAGGGCCCATTCTTTCTTCTTCCATCAAACTCGTCTTGTCAGCATAGCATCATCCATCACCTTTAGCTTGGCCTTGTATCGGAGGAGGCTCTTGCTCCATGAGGTAATTGGTCCAGGTATCATGGTATGTGTCACTTTTGATCATTAAAACCTTTAAATATATGCATCTGATTCCTTTTATCTCTAACAACTTCTTGGATATTACATTAGCCCACTTGACCATGCTCTGGGAAATTGACAGGGTATCTTAGTAAGTCTGTGCCCATAGATATGGGTTTGTCACTGGGGGATTTCTGAAAATCCATCATCCGCTCCCATCATAGCACCACTATTTCATCTTATCTCCCGCTCACCTATCCCATTCCCCTTGTTCGGGCATTGGATTGACTTGTTTGTAGGGTTGCACCTTATCTCGTGGGAAGAAGGGGCTAAAGGCCCAGAAGGTAAAAGCAGCTGGTAAAAGATAAAAGCCTAAAAATGAAACCTCGAGATGCTTCGCCCAGGGATCCCCGAGAAGGCAATAAAAAGCCTCTCAGCAAGAAACAAGAGGGACCTGAAAAAATAAAAAACAAGACCTAATCAAGAGGATAGGGGGTCTCATCACGAGTCAGCCTATTATGTTCATGGGTACCTAACAGCATGACATTGCCACCATCTGGTTACCATGCCAGGGCAGTGACCTTTGGTTGCATGGCCAAGGGAAAGGGGGTCTCATCACGAGCTAGCCTTATCATCGCTGTGAAAGTACTTGTGGGTAACACTGTCATCTCTGGTCACCACGCCAAGGCAGTGTCCTCTGGTTAGCCCTTGAATAAAAGGAAAAAGAAGAAGAAAAAGCAAATAAAGAAAAGAATAAAGGCAAGAAAGGGCTTGGAAAAATTTGCATCCATGACCGGTACAGCTCGCCTTCTACAAAGGCACCCACAAGTAATATCATGCATCCCTGGCTCTCACTCTACTCGTATGTCTGGACATCCTTTAGCCACATCACCTCATTTACATGGCCTGGATGAAACCCTTTGGAAACTTTCCTTTCCTTATGGATACTAGCCCAATAGGGTGTCTTGTCCTTTTTCTCAACCTTGTATTGTAGGTTTTTGTAACGTCTTTAAGCTATTGAATGATATATCATGGTTTTTATGCATATGTTTGATAATATTAATGATGAAATGTGATTAACATTGCTATGATCCCTGTGACTAATGAGCCCATGGAGGGCGTAGTTTTTGATGTGCAGGACCATGCCCAATGGACAGGTACCATTTGGACCAGTACACATGGGGAGATGATTAGTTCGGACCTCCATGGGGCTGAAGAGCCCATCATATCGTTGTTGAGACCCCGTCAGAGGGGCAGAGACAAGACAGTGTTTGACCGAGGTTTTACATCGGAGAAGAAGAGGACATTTCACCAGAGGCACTTTGGCAGAGCCCGACCTAGGGGGAATGACCCCTTTTTAGTGGAACGTTGGCCTTGGAAGGCTCAGAGCATCCCCATCCTTGCCATGACGTCATCCAACTTCACGATCATTCTTGGAGGCAGACTGGGCAGCAGTGGCACGTGTGGCATGTTGGAGAAGCCCCTGGGGGGCTAACGTTTTTCTCCTGGATGTCTCATTTGCCCTAAAAGGGGCTAGCACCTCCCTTGAAGGGGATTTTACCTTTATTACAGCTCAGTTAGGGTTTTAATTTGACATTTTAATGTAAAAACAGTATGATTTTGGTTTAAAGCCTTGTCGGCTAATTTATATGACCTAAATTTAATTAAAGGTCATTGATACAGTATATATTGAGGAGTTTTATCCTCATTTTGAATAACACACAACTCACTCTCCTAGTGAGATATGATTTTTGCGCCCTACTTGGGTATTTGTTCTCTTTGAGTGAGGCACAATTGTTGAAGGAAGGCTTTTCTTGGCATTTTTGACATTTCTCTTGAAGGAAGGTTTACAACTAGGGTTTGCAATGCTATTTCATCATGATATGTAAGTGTTTTTTCTGCAAAATTTCTTAATTGAATGGTTGTAGTCTTATATTCTTGCATTTATTATAAATTTCGCTGATTTTAAAACCCTAGGGGACAAACACACAAGTAGGTCATTGTCTCATGTCCCCTAAAAGAGAAATTCTCAGCCATTGAAGAAGGAAGGAAGAGCCTAGCCATTGCTACACTCTTATTACTTCTTCCCCTGTGCTAGCCATGCCTTTTAAAAGTCAAGAAGGAGGAGACGTCCCAGGCCTAGGTTATCTACATCTAGGGCCGTCCTGCTTCTAGGGTTTGGTGATAGGGCCTTGCCTTTGCAACACTCTCCCTCACCTCACTCTCGTGTCTTGATTTATCTTTTATGCTAGCCGTTTTGCCAAGTTAAACCTAAGGAAGGAGGAAAGAGCACGAGGCCTTGCTTAAGCAACACTGGAGTGAGCCTCTTTCCCCTAGGGTTTTGTTTCTGG
This sequence comes from Picea engelmannii, assembly GCA_009831015.1. Classification (NCBI taxonomy): domain Eukaryota; kingdom Viridiplantae; phylum Streptophyta; class Pinopsida; order Pinales; family Pinaceae; genus Picea; species Picea engelmannii. The sequence continues at coordinate 8,109 of WSFP011571637.1, forward strand.
GGCCCTGCCATTGCAGCACTTCAGGACTCTTCCCTCTAGTCCTTAGCCTTTTCCCTTCAACCCTTGCGTCCTCTCTTAATTTGACTCCATTTACCCTTAGGCACGGATCTTAGGTCTCCAACGTTGAAGTGATAGTGGTCAAATAAACTCTCAAAACCTTTATAAATTGAAACCCTAACTAACTACTAACCCTAATAAGGTTGACGTCATCCTTGGTTATTCCATCTTGACACAGCAATTCCTCTTTATAGGCAATTAGATGGTGTTTTGAAGCATTTATTGAGTAAGGGATTGATTGGATACACTGTTTTCTACATCATCTCGATATTTATTGATGAATTGATATTGTTCCATTGCTATATTAATAAACATTGATCCCGTCAATATCTATTGTATAATTGCTAATATATTGATATCAGATAGTTGTATGAAGTACTAACCCATTGAATCATAGCCTGCATATATTGTTTTGCTGTTGCTTTGTTCCGGGCAGGTGTTCTCATTTGGGCCTACACTTCATTATTAGCTGTTTAGCCGGACTATCTGCTCTTGGTGGTGACCTGTGAAGAGGGAATTTCACTTTGACCTTTATACCTTAGCCTCTTCAAAACTCCAGGTTACCGGGGATGTCTCCCATGGGCCTAACCTCCCTAAATAGAAATAACTTCCCCATCGTGGTGACATTGGGTGGGGTAGGTTCTTGTTACGCCAGTTTGGCCTCCATCTTCTAGCCTTTTGACCTAGCTACAAACTGTTTGATAACACGGACTCAATGGATGCGCTGGGGATATGGCAGCTCTGACGGTAACTGCTGGAAGTCTGGAAAGTTCGCCCTGGGAGCTGAACTTCTCGGAATGGCCTGAAAACTATCCCAAAAGATGCGCCCTGCTCTAGTCCTCGGTACTGGTATCTGTCGGACCCCTCTGCTGGTGAGTCTGGACCCTAGATGGATACCCCTAGGGGAATGCGCCCCTCTTCTTCGGGCAAAATGTGTCCTAGTGATTCCACCATCGGAATCGGACGAGATATGTCTCAAAATGACCGCCTTGGTCTACTGGGAAATGGGTCGAAAGGGTTTCCCTGAATTTGACCTGATGTTCGCTCTGGAACCCCAAATGTGTCGCACGTCCAAGTCTGGAAAATGCGTCCCAGTTGATTCCTCTGTCGGAATCTGATGAGGAACCAGGAAAAAGATGTGCCTTTCCCTCCTCTCAAATGGGTCGGAGGGAAATCTCGGAATTCCCCCTGGATGGGGTAAGTCGACCCAAAACCCTCTCAGAAGTTGCGCCCTCACTCTAGATGAATGCGCCCTTGCTGTTGAACACTATGTAACTGCTGCTGAAGAATGATGGAAGACCTGAATGATCTTCCTGGTGACTAGGGTGTGTTTCTCAACACTGAAATCAACCAACTGGTGTCTTCCTCCTGGAATCCACTGAACTATCTCTCTTGAGATGCGCCTCTCTCCTCAATGACAAGTCATAATCTGCATAATGATGAATTAGGTCGCTGACCCTTCCTTTATAGCTTTCCAAAACCCAAAATCACTGTTGAAATCCTAATTCACTATTGACTTCCAAAACCCTAAATCACTGTTGAAACCCTAATTCACTGTTGACTTCTATTTTTAGCTCATAATGACTTAAAAGTGCTTTTAACCCTTTTTAGCTCAATGTCACTTTCCGAATATAACACCTGTGACTGGAGTGACCTCTAGTAACCCTGTTTACCCCTTTTCTGGCCCTGGCTATAGTCTAACGGGGCGGTTTAGACCATTAAGCCTCCTCTCTGGAACTCCTATTTGGAAAGGGACATTACATAGGGGGAACTCACTTTGACTTTCCAGTGAGCTTCAGTATTGGGGGGAGCACGTCACTTGTTGGTGATTCGTTGAGTTCTTGTAGTACCTCACTATGGCAGCAACATGTCCAGCTGGTGGAGGTCGTGTTGGGGTTGGTATAGTCTTGGAGGACAAACTCATTTCGGGTTGAGACAGTGTATTATTGGCAGGAGACTTATGGTATTGATATGTTACATGACTATATTTCACGAGGCATTGCAGTTCACATTCTGATATGGGATCCAGGGATTGGAGTGCTTGGTAGTTCAACACTTGATGGAGTTGAGTTTCGAGTAGAGTGGTTGTTTAGGGAGTTGACTGAGATTCTTTGGCCATTGATCATTCTACTCATCAGGAGCATGTGGGTGTCATGCGTGGTGAGCACTTGGAGAGGACACATCTTGAGAGGAGTCTACCTTGTGTCACGTAGGTGGATATGGGACCCCGATATCATGTGTAGTTGGATTCAGTTATTTCTTGAGGACAAGCAATATTCCGGCAGGGAGGACTGTAATGTCCCCATTTTGGGACATTATAACATTACAACATTACAGAGTGTTATGCCTACCCGAGTAGCCAGATAGGGGTGACAGAGAGTTCGGAAGATATTGAGGGGTTTTATTGGGCTTGACTTGCATCATTCATCATCATGATCCATTCCGCACAGCTTGGCTTTGGTTCTGTTGCATTCCGACGATTTTCGTAATTTTGAGTTATTATGGGTCATATCTTAATTAAATTCACTAAGAAGGTCATAATGGGCATATTACTTGGAGAAACCTCTTAGTGTAATA
>WSFP011571640.1:0-10742 GCA_009831015.1 Picea engelmannii
TGCGCTGTCATCACACATGATTCGACACGTATGAAACACTGCCACGTGTCACTCTGATTCATTACATGTATGTGTCTGAAGTGTTGAATCTGTCTGACACTTGTCACTACCTGGTTGTGCCACGTGTCGCTTAGCTGACGTGGGTCGAGTCGATGTTGATCTGACGGTTCAGATTCCGTCGGGATTTCGCATATCGCGAAATCGGAGATTTCATTGTAGAGTGAACTTTGCCTTATGAAATCCCGATCCCCGAAACTCCGATGAAGCCTCCTGGCTACCACGTGTCCATACGAATAAACGGTCCAGATCCCTGCTTGATTAACGGTTGCGATCAAATCGCGAAATCGCATATCGCGATTTCGGGGTTTTCAATGTCAAGTGATTTGGATATTTCAAACTCTCGATCGTCGATTCTCCAATGGAGCCTCCAGGCTGCCACGCGTCCATACGAATAAACGGTCCAGATCCCTGCTTGATTAACGGTTGCAATCAAATCGCGAAATCGCATATCGCGATTTCGGGGTTTTCAATGTCAAGTGATTTTTTGCGTTATGAAATCCCGATCCCCGAACCTTCGATGGCTTATCTCCCTTGCAACTTCTGTAGATCTGACGGCTATTATTCTTTCGGGAAATTTGAATAAGATCCTACGGTCACTGACTCTTCTCCTTCCGATAATTGCGCACCCACAACTGTACTTGCCATCAATAACAAGTATACGCTAATTTTCTTTCTGTTAACTGAAATTGCCAACACTTGTTAGCTCGTAGCAATAAAATGTCGAGAGGGTAGATACCCAACAAGGTATTTGCAACCACCCACAATGTTGTGGATAGTTTTGTAGGTGCCCACCATTGTATTCAGCCTCTCCAACAGCTAATAAACCGTACCCAGCCACCAATGACAGCCACAGAGGTGAGTGCGACTTGCCCACACAACAAACTCATCCAGCAAGAGAGTTCTTGGCACACTGATAAAGGAATCGACCCCCACACTAGAAATCGCTGCCCAAAATTTAAGGAAACTTGCCCAACACCCTAAACTCGGTCATTGTTGCCCATAGACTCGTCCAGCAAAGAGAAATATGCTCCCTTCTGTAGGAACTCGCCCCCCTTTCAACCAAACTCTTCCCTTCTACTCAAAAATTCGCCGAGCTAGTAGTAAATCACCCCTTAAACCCAAAACTCAACCCAATAGAGAGGAATTCGACCCCCAATGAGAAGATACGACCCAGCAATAGGAAAACTCTGCCTCCTCAAGCCAAACGTCTTCTATGAACAAAACTCTGCCACCACAAAATTAAAACTCAACCACACATGAAGAAACTCAACCACCAAAAGATAAACTCCGCTACCAATGAAGCACAATGAAGAAATCTGAATGATGTCTTCCTTCCGACCAGCTAAGGTGGATGGTTTCACCACCAAAACCAATCTTCCAATCTCTCTAGGGTTTTCCGTCCAAAAATCCAAAGCCACAAGAGCTCTCTCAATTTTGTTTTTTGGAAAATAATAAATGCATAATGAGAGAGGGCACCTTCATTCCTCTTATATTTTCTTGTTCACCCTTTTGCTGACCCTTTAACCCGTTTACACATAAGTTACTTTTTAATTTAACTTTAGAAAGATCACTTTGTTAATTTATTAATCCCTTCTACGCCCAAAAAGTGATTTATTTGGCTTTAAAGCATTTTTGGGTATTGAAAGTCACTTTTTATTCTCTCCACCATTTAAATGCTCTTCATCCCGGTTCCAACGAGCTATTACACTACGGTACCCCTCTTAGTGCAATCCATTAAATAATGTTCATTAATACTCCCAAATTTATGGGAATAGTTGAAATGCTCTGGAACCAAAACTGACTACACATGAGTGATCCCGATGATGAGCGGACCTCTGAAAGAATCATATAACTCCTCCAAACCACCCGAGCTCATTGTTAACCGCCAATTACCCCTATGGTCAGGCTAACATAAACCCATAAGGTCATCTACAACTACAAAGTAAGGGAATCCAAATATGAGGACATTACAATCCTCCCTTCCCAAAGATTGCTTGTCCTCGAGCAATGCCATCACAACCTTATGATCAACAAGCTGAACCAAACTAAAATGGAGAATGATCCCCGAGTCCCAAACTAATCTGAAAGATGTGGAGCACCTATCGCTCACAATATTGTCCTGCAATGTACTAACACAAGAGGCCCCTTGAATACCAACGATCAATAGAGCAAACGAATACTGTAAATATTCAGTACACCCTTCATAGAATATCCCACCTAGGAAACCAACTGCATCATATGAGTAGGCTCTTGTAAGTAACAGTTGGCTCTCCCATCTGTACCAACTGCCAAACCGTCAACCCATAAAATCCCAAGGTCCCATGCTATCACCAGGAAGGACCCTAGATTGTATCTAACCCTCCTGCCTAGATTATATCCTCCACTCCTGCAACTCCAAGCTATAATGCCTCAAAGAATCATCCCCACTATCGAGGATCATATCCTGCCAATGCATCTCAGTGAAGTCCCAAGTTGCAATCTCTTTGCCCGACTCAATCCTAGGCAGCGGAAAAAGTATCTTCCCAACAATGACATATAAACCTCAGCATATCTCCTCATGTCTCTCCTAAAATGAAGTTGATCAAACAATGTCAACGGGCGGGTATAGAAAATGTCAACCAAACCAACTCTAAAATCAGACATCCAAGAGAAGCCTCTGTGGTCACAAACTAATAGGGCATCACAACACATAATCCCCAAGTGTCAAAGTGAAAATCCTTGATACTCCAACACCCCCATCCTATTGCAATTGTCCAGACATCGTCCGGAAAATCTCCCAACGTATCGTCCGCAAAGTCCCTCCATGCGAACCTCTCGGGCCTGCCTATAAGTGGTAAAGTCACCAAGGTTCCAAACTAGCCTATATGATGTGAAGCACCCTCTACTCATAGCACTGATCTGCAAGGTGCTAACACAAGAATCCACCTGACTGCCCATGATAAGCCAGGCAATCATACGCTGCATAAACTCGTTCAACTCCTCAGAAGACCACTCCTCCAAGCAACCAATCCTAAGCATCCCAAGAGTAAACTACGGAAAGCGAAAACTAGCCATCTCATCTGTATCGGTTGCCGAGATATCAAACGCTATCGCCCCAGGGTCCCAAGCTAATCTTCGAGAGAAACCATCAGGTCGACGATGCACCCCTATGATCATAACCATCTGACCACCATGCTTAGACTGTGCTCTCCTGTCCTGGACCCCAAGCTGAAATTCCTGAAAGGACTGAGCTCACTAACATGTATCATGTGTCGCCAAAGCATCACAATCAAGTCAAAGTCTGCCAACTCGCAGATAGACTTGATCCTAGGTATCATGCAGAAAAATCTACCTCGCCATATAAAATGAAGCTCAACAACTCCTCTCACAACATCCCCACAATGACGCAAACCAATCACTGACATGACCCTATCGATCATCCTCATCATCTGAAGCAATCTATCACTCCAATGAATGCCAGGATCCCACCACCAAATTGGAAGTCCACCACTCCCAATGCCTGCCTGAAAACTCTGTGAACCCATCCAACAGAGTCAAGAACTCCTCCTGTGCACTACCGTATGCCAATGAATACCCCTGCATACCGATGCCTATCATTGTATCGTCATGTACCATCCTGTATCTTATAGGTGCTACAATATCCATCACTCTACTGGTGTTGCATGAACCCGTATCCCAGAGCGCGCCCATGTCTGTCATATACTTGTCCACCCAATCCATGGATGCATATACTTCCTTGTTGACTAGTCCACAAGGATTATGCTCAATTAGCTCCTCCATAGCTAAGCCTTGAGCCTTTAATGGGCTCTCCAAAAGAAACATCTCATGATCCCCACAATGCAAAACAGGAGCAGAGTCAAACCCTCTGTGTGATACCTCTCCTCAAGCACCTCCAACTCTGAATGCTCCTCATGCGGGATCGTCACAAGAGGCTCCTCCTCATCATGGGGGCCACTCATGCCCTCATGTGTCATGGTTGTTAAAGATAATGAAGTCTCTGTTGTAAGTGATGAGGAGCGTATCAAAGAAAACTGGTAACAAAGCTCCTCAACCTCCCTTTCCTTGTCTTCAACGAACTTGAGAGCAAGGTCCCTATCCATGAACAGTTGCAAGTAATCTGATTTCATATGCTCTAGTGCTTCTTTGATTATGCACAATTGAGCACTAGTGACTGCACTTGCAACTCCTTTTTGTCTCTCCTCCATTTGGGTTTTCCACATAAGACCTTCAATGAACTTATGAGCACCATCTGCCCTTGTCAACACTTGTACAATTTGCTCCTTTGTGAACAATAATTGGTCCTTAAAGTCCTTCACTGTTGAAGGCCTTTCTTTATATTCATCATAGTGGCATGGGTTGTCCAACCATTGATTTTTTGTTTTGTTGTCCTCTGTAAGAACATTACCCTCGTAAAAACCAATTCGCTCACTAGATGATACCATGCAATCTCCAAAAGGTGGGATAGCGTCATGATCAAGCACCGCTTCATCAAGGAAACCCTTCTCTCCACAAGGCCTATCAAAGATGGTCTCTAAGTTAACATCAAAGAGACTTGTGTCCCCCACACCATCAGCAAAATTTGCTTCTTCTTCATCCCAGATCACAGTGCCATTAATTGGTTCTTTTTCATCCCAAATCACGGTGTCATCAAATGGCTGCTCATCCCAAACCACATTGTTACTCTGCTGGAATAAAACTGTATCAGCGTTATCTCCTTCCTTGTCTGCCCAAATCTCCTTTGTGGTCTCAAGTTCTAAGGCCTCATGAATGTCCATGTGCTCATTTGCAGGAGAAGAAACACAATGAAGAGTCAACATTTTCCTCATTTTTAGAAGTATCAAAATCTTCAGAAACTACTACTTTTTTCCTTCGCACTTTCACCTTCTTGTCCACTAATACTTGGGGTTCATACCACTCAAGATGTTTGAGGGTGCAAAAATCCTTGAATGACATGGCTACGTGAAATGCCTCACTAAGCACCATTTATTCCCTCAAACAATCTGCAAACTCCTCATCCTGTCTTATATGTCATGTTTTTTGCCCCTTTGAACCACTAGCTTCATTGTTACCTGCATTGTTTTGATGGCTTGCCATAGCCAAGCTTGTATACCCTCAGAGGCTGGGAGGATCACAAGCTCTGATACAACTGTAATATCCCACCTACTGTTGTCACAAATTATTCTTACTGTCGTAGCAATATATGTATTTTTCTGAGTGTTGAATTTCGTCAAACACTTAGGTTGTAGGTGTCTTCTTACTACTAAACTCTCAATTTACTGTTGTTGGTATTTTAGTTGAGTTTCTGTAGTGTTATGGGTAGTTTGCATATAATTTAAGTGTGCCAAAAATTCCTTTTAATACAGCAAAGTTATACAACAGCAATCATATAAAAGACCCACAACTCTCAGCTGATATAATTGGGGAAACACAACAGAAATAAACGTTTATTTATCAACCTCTATACGAGCAATGAAACTAACAACAACCCACAAGTTTAATGGTATATGACTAATCTGTTTGAAGTACATTTCCAGCTGATAATGCTTGTTGGTTGGTATCAATAAAATGTCGAGAGGGTAGGTACCCAGAAAGGTATTTGCAGCCACCCAGAATGTCGTGGACAGTTCTGTAGGTGCCCACCACTATATTCAACCTCTCCAACAACTAATAAATCGTACCCAGCCACCAATGACAGTTAGACAGGTGAGTGCAACTTGCCCACACAACAAACTTGGCCAACAAGAGAGTTCTCGGCCCACAGATAAAGGAACCGACCTCCACACTAGGAATCACTGCCCAAAATGGAAGGAAACTTGCCCATCACCCTAAACTCAAACTTTGTTTCCCATAGACTCGCCCAGCAAAGAGAAATATGCTCTCTTCTACAGGAACTCGCCCTCCTTTCAACCAGACTCGACCCCTCTACTCAGAAATTCACCCAACTAGTAGTAAATCGCCCCTTCAACCCAAAATTCAACCCAATAGAGAGGAACTCGACCCCCAATGAGAAGATACAACCTAGCAATGTGAAAACTCTGCTTCCTCAAGCCAAACGTCTTCTGCGAACAAAACTCTGCCGCCACAAAATTAAAACTCAGCCACACATGAAGAAACTCAGCCACCAAAAGATAAACTCCGCTACCAATGAAGCACAATGAAGAAATCTGGATGATCTCTTCCCTTCGACCAGCTAGGGTGGACGGTCTCACCACCAAAACCAATCTTCCAATCTCTCTAGGGTTTTTCGTTCCAAAAGCCAACGCCACAATTGCTCTTTCAATTTCGTTTTATGGAAATAACAAATGCATAATGAGAGAGGGTGCCCTCATTCCTCTTATATTTCCTTGTTCACCCTTTTGCTGACCATTGTACCCTTTTACACTTAAGTGACTTTTAATTTAACTTTAGAAATATCACTTTATTAATTTATTAACCCCTTTTGCTCTCAAAAAGCGATTTATTTGACTTTAAAGCATTTTTGGGTATTGAAAGCCATTTTCTATCCTCTCCAACCATTTAGAGCTCTTCATCCCAGTTCCAACGAGCTATTACACTAAAGTACCCCACTCTTAGATATATTATTAAAATGACAACCATAGTGCAATCCATTAAATAATGCTCATTAATAATCCCAAATTTACGGGAATAGTCGAAATACTCCAGAACCAAAACTGACTGCACAGGAGTGATCCCGATGATGAAAGATGATGAGCGGACCTCTGAAAGAATCATATAACTCCTCCAAACCACCCGAGCTCACTGTCAACCTCCAATTACCCCTATGGTCAGGCTGACATAAACCCATAAGGTCATCTACAACTGCAGAGTAAGGGAATCCAAAAAATGGGGACATTACAGAAAGCAAGCACTCACTCCTAAGGATCTGCGCCCTGTTCTAAATATAGAAAAAACACTAAATCATGTGCTTTAGCTAAATCTGGAAAAGATAAACTAAAATAAGGAAAACAATTTATAATTCTGGAAATAACTAAAACTGGAAAATGTCCAAGGCTAGCGCATGCATGCTCAAGACATATACACCCTCTACCACTGTCTACTTATACTGCACACCCTCCAAGGCACTCTTTCTGCTTCATGTTCACTTCACTGTCCTCTCTACTGTAGACAGGAACCGAGGCAAAGAATCTATGTATGCTGAACTCAGTCTCCTGCTGCAGAATCAGTTCATCATGCTGCGCCACAACAGGAAGGAGAACACATACAGAGCAACAGGTAGAGAACCAACAAGGGACAGTAGATTAAGTATATAATACAGTTACTTAGCTTGTTTTGTATTATCTGTACTGATGTATACCATGTTAATTTTCACAGCTGGTCCAGGAAGATTAACTGCCTACAGGTATGGCTGAGACTTTTAATATTTGTAATATTTTACAAACTTGTTTTTGTCTAAAAAATAACTTTACTTCCTTTGTTGCCAAATACGAGATAAGGATGCTGTGTTTGTAAAAATGTGTTTTGCATCCCATCCATTCTCAACTGCCCCCTAGGAACCCTAGCTAGGGGCATTTACCCCTAGGACCCAAACAAAACTTTAGATGCAAATCAGTTATATAGCAAAGGATGCTGCATTCATAAAAATAGACCCCACCAAAACTTTAAATGCAAATCAGTTGTACAGCAAAGGATGCTGTGATTATATAGATGTGTTTTGTATCCCGTCCATTCTCAACTGGCCCCTAGAAACCCTGGCTAGGGGCATTTACCCCTAGTACCCCACCAAAAGTTTAGATGCAAATCAGTTATACAGCAAAGGCTTGCATTCTGATGTTGCACTGGCATCCTCTTCTTTAGAGTTTGCTTCTATATATTTTCACACTGTCCTTGGTATATCCTCCTCAGTGCTTGTAATTAAAACACTGGCCTTGCCTACAAACAACAGAGTTGAATTGCTTTTACAGAATGACATATTTATCCTTTGGCATACACAATAGAAATAAAATATTCCTACAAATGCAAAATTTCAGGAAAACATCTGTACAAAAATAGAAGCAAACTATTTTGAAACTATTGAAGCCTCTACCCAATAATATTTTTAATCACATGGAAGGAGGTACTCATAAAAAGTATATGACACAGCTATTGGAACTATTTTGCCAACAGAAATGGAAAAAATATCTGGAAACAGGTTTGGGTGCACTTATGATATGGTCATATGAATGCAATGACTTCCCAGATAGTAGAAAGTTAAAACTAACATAATCAATGGGATGTAGCTTCAACAGTCGGGCAAAATTCAAATTTTCCAAGATTGTCCAAAATTTTGAAATTTAATTAAATCTTTGTAAGCATGCAAGCATATGCTGGATTCAGATGTTTATAGACCTAATTCTGCATGGAGTTCAGAGCTTCAATGTGTTTGTGATTTTACACCTCAGTTATCCTCTCTGGAACTAGCTGATCTTTCTTATTTTTCAAGCAAAAATGTTTTCCCATTGTTTTCATTTCTTCTGAAATAACCTGTTCATAGCAGTCTTGACATGCCTCAGTACATGGGGTTGTCCATGTTCTGCTAAGCCAAAGAGAATATAGCCATGTGGCAAGGGTCCAACCACACAGGTATTAATCTTTGCATTTCAAAATACCACTCCTCTTTAATTTATAGGGGATACAAACTACAGATCTTTACAGATGAGAACCACCATAAACAAATAACACAAAAAATGTCCAAAGGAAATTTGACTAAGAGCAACCTAGCCCACTTTTTAAAATCGAAATTTTAATTGAGCTAATATCATTGAGTCAACCAGCTCTAACACCTCTTAATCCTTGATATTATTATTTTTCATACCCTCCATATAGATAATTTGAAGATGGCAAAGAGGATCTTGAGTCACAACACTGAATGACACTGAAAAAGTTTTTAAAGACAGGTTATCCAACAAAGAATGACAGTCATATAAGTATCAGAGTTTACTGACCAGTCCAAGGAGCAATTCTGCCAAGACACAACCCAATGACCATATATCTATTGCCGTAGTATACTCTGTAGCTCCAAAAATAAGTTCTGGAGCTCTGTAATAACGTGAACATATATATGATATATTGGGCTCCCCTTTCACCTGATATAAGGATTAGTGAGACCTTTCAAGCAAAATATGAAAAAAAACATATGATGGCACAAACCATGAAAGTAATATAGGAGAAGAAAATGCTCACCAACTTCTTGGCACTGCCAAAGTCACAAAGCTTAAGCTGGTGAGTATGGGGATCAACCTTTGTCATTTCATAAAATAGTCACTGTCAGTCTTAAGGAAATAACTTACGAAGAAAGCCAGCAAAACGGAAAAAGCATTTTGGCCGACATAATGAAATGAAAAATATTACCAATAAATTTTGAGGTTTTATATCACGATGACAAACACCAACAACACCATGGATGTAAGCCAGAGAACGACAGATCTGATTGAAACACTCTCACAAAAGGGTACAGTTAACATAATAATTTTATAGCCAACAAAGAGTACATCTACATTGACAAAAAAAGGAGAATGTCATAGAATATTATATAAATGGCAAGTTCCTCATCAGAAGTAAGTTTAATATATATGGTATAAACATACCTGATAGGTGTATAGCTTTACATATATCAATGGCATCCGTTGGTTCATCCTACTATAGTATTTTGTAACTCGATACACTGTTTCAGGTACATACTCCAATACAAGGTTAAGGTATAATTCATCTTTGTCCGTAGTTGAAAAGAAGCAATGTTTGAGTTGAACAATATTAGGATGGTCAAGCATGCGCATAATTTGCAGTTCTCTATTCTTGTATCTTTTATCCTGCAGCACCTTTTTTATGGCAACAGCCTCTCCAGTTTCTAAGCATGTGGCCTGTAAAATAATTTTAGATTTCACATGAATACGAAGACTATTGTAACCTCAATTAAAATCATAGATGTCTAGCTCTTTACTTTCAAGAAGCACTGAACAATTGCACAGCTATCTCAAAGTGAAAAGATAAATGGGGGTTGTAGATATGCAGATCTTACTAGTGACACCTCCTAAAAGAGGATTGATCAAAATCCATATTTACCTGGAAGACAATACCAAATGACCCAGTGCCCACAACACGTTCTGCCCTGTATCTGATGGTCTGTAAGAGAAATTTCCAGGCAAAACTTATGTTTAGTTACTAAACATAACTGCTTCCACGCAAATGTAGCCAGAAAAACCATCTAATTGCATATATAACAGTTCTACTTAAACATTAATTTCTCATACATCTTTGTGCTGCTGTCTTGGACAAAGTTGTATGAAAATGTCCAAAAAGCTAAATGATCTGTATTGTATGTATATTATATGTTAACGCCAACATACAGTTAAATATGGATAAATATCAAGATTTGGAAAATATTCATAATCAGGGATATCAATTATGCTCTTATAGTATACAGAATAGGTGCTACGTAAAATCTATCCATCTATATAATAAAACTAAAATACAATACAATATTGAAAAAGTGTTCTTTTTATGTGTGTGAATACTAAATAGCTATTTAAATGGTCTGTATCAGGCAGTTGCAATGCATTTCAGTTTACCAAATATAATGTATTTTATCTGTCAACATTTTTTTGTATTTTTTGGTTCAATGTACTTTAGGAAAAACAATTACTGGTATCTATAATTTTGGATACACGGATATTTCATTACTGGTA
>WSFP011571641.1:0-10742 GCA_009831015.1 Picea engelmannii
AGGTAGAAACTAAGATATTTGAACCTAGTTACATCGCATTTTTCCATGCAGAGACTACAAGATTTGCAAGTAGGAATATTAAAATAAATTTGGATCAGAGGAGAGCAAGTTCAGTAGGAGCTCACTAGAGTAATGGATGAAAGGGTCCAGTTGCAGCAAAATTATGATATTGTGTTGCAACAAAAGAAGGATTTTGAGGGCCAGATCGAGGAGGTACTAAAGGATAAAACTGAAGTTGAGGAAAGGTTCAGAAAATCCCTTAAGGAGAAGGATGAAGTTGAAGCCATAACGTAGAAAACCCAAGCAACAACCCAAAATCTATAAAAGGAAATTTTGAAAGTCCCCATAGTTGTTGAAGCTACTATGGAGGAACAAGAGTTAAAGATTGGTGAAGTCATTACGGGCTTCAGAGAGGAAATTTAGGACTTACAGTTGAGCAATATGCTAGGAACGCCACTAGAAGTGCGCGAAGGCAAAGAAAGAATGGCAACGACAATGGTTGCCAACATTAAGAAGATATAGGGAGAATGTACAAAACTCTATGAAGAGAGTGCACAGGTGTCGATATAATTAGTAGAAGACCCTGAGATGAAGGACATAGAGGCCCAGCTAAGAGAAGTGCAAGAACAAGCACACCAAGAAACAGAAAGGTTTGTTACACTTCCACAAGTGGAGTGTATGACAACCATTTTAGCTCAGTGGTAGGCACATGTAGAAGTTGAGAAGATGAGGGATCAAAAAAATATCCTTCAACAGTGGTTGGAACCACTGCAGGAAGAAGTAATGAGGACAATAGGGGAGCTATCCACTGTGCAGGGAAAGGTCAAACATGTAGCGTATCAAGGAGAGGAAAAACGCATAGGTTTGATTGTGTAGGGGATGAGGAGATCACACAAAAAGAGGCAGAGATCATCAAACAAGTGGAGGTAGAAAAGGCAACCTCCCAAAATTTTGTTACAACAAGGAAGAGAAAGAAAAAATCCTGAGTGGATTAGTACAAGACATAGGTGAGTGTTGGGGGCATGTTGGAAAGGAATTTTTGGAATAAGTTTTAAGAAAAATCCTAAGTACAGAAGAGAAGATGAAGGACGAGGAAGTGCACAGTTGGGATGCATCGAGAAGGACAGCATGCAGTAGACAAAATAAGACAAAGAATAAAGAAAGGATAAGAATAAAGAAAAATAAAGAAGGATAATAAAATAGATAAAAAGAAAAGATGGCAGATCGATATTCTAAATATGGAAGGATGCACACAAGTAGCATGTAGATGGAAAAGCATAAGAAAGCAGTCGAACAACCAGTTAATTGAATTAGCCATGCAATGTAATGGGTTTTTGGGATGAACCAAGTAGGGTTTTAAGCCCTAGAATTGATGTATAAATATGTAACGGTTTGGGAGATTAGAGGTTCTAGTCTATGATATGTATTGAGGGCTATGTCATGTTATGTTCTGTTGAGGTTTGTTTGGTTTCTGTTATTTTCTGGTTTCAATATGTAATATAGAGGAACTTGTGTCTGAATATAAGGGATGATGCAAAGGGATAGAGAGGCTTGCACTGTAGAGCGACTAGGATAGGAGAAGTGAAAGATGTCCATAATACATCTATGTAAGCACAGTGAACAATCCTAAAGCATTGAATGAAAGCATAATAAAGAAGACAACCATTTGGACATAGCCCAGATTTGGGTGAACCATGTTAATGTTGTGTTATATGTCTTATATGTCATTGCTTATGAATTTTGCATGGTTGCACAATATATTATATTTATATTATGGATGATCTTTGCGCAAATAATCATGATTGTCACAACAATAAGTTTATGTTGTAATATGGAGTATATTGATAATATGAACTTGAATTATTAAGTAAGTTAATATAGAATAAGGATTTATTTACACGCACAGAAATAATAAGGAAGAGAAAACCGAATGGTTTCCCTCCCATTCCCTTACTATTGCAGATGTATAGTTCTTGTAGTCCTAATAGATACCTCAGGTGAGACCTCATCTACTCAAGCAAGTGATGTCAAAAGGCCAGGTGTCTGGTGGGTTTTTTTGGTCAGAGATGAATCGAACCTAGGGTCTTACAAACCGCACACAATGCAAACACATCCACCATTTAATCCTTAAACTGTGTCTACCCTATTTTATGTTGCTTACCATTTAAAACGAACATTCATAGCTTAATGATTTAAATTTCTATTTAGTGACAATAGGAAGTGATTTTTATTCATCTTTGAGGGAGTCCCCTTTGGTCCAAGAGCCATCTTGTGGCCTAAAGTAGGTTTCAACATGTTTTGGCATTGTTTCTAATTAGCCATGAACAATCTCAAGTTATAACATGAAATTTGAGAAGCCTCTCCAAATGTTTGGGAATTCCATCCATGGGTTCCACTAAGTTTAGAGCACCTTGGGATAGCCAGGGTGGAATCACCACTATTTAGTTTAGGTTTTCACCCATGTTATCTTAAATCAACTTATGGGTTTTCACCATCAAATTTATGGCTCAGACCTGGGATGAGTGGTAGGAATTTGACTCAAGGGAACAAGGACTTCCAGTAGAGTAGTTTCAATCAGATCCTATACGGAGTCGACAAGATTATTGGTCTGATTATTGGGTCATCTTTCGTGGGTAAATATCCTCCTGGGGAGTTCTGAGGTTCTTGGTAGATGGCCAAGTAACTTTGTGTATGCACTAGTAATATGTCGAGTTTCAACAAACTCTTCGTTCGATACAAGATACCAAGTTTCTAGTTGATTTGCAGGGCTTCCAGTGACACTTTCAAATGTGAGCTTTGTGTTTTCAAATTAGGTAACATCATGTTCAAAATGCATATGAGAAAAACGTTGTTGGACAAGAATATTTTCAGAGGAATGGTCGTGCGTTCGTTAGAAACATTTTCTAGCAATGAAAAATCAGGCCCTCCTAGCACCAATTATGTTGGTGGGGTGGAAATGTCCTACAATAGTAAGGGGTACTCCCCAATACAAGGTCTCGATTAGACTATGCATTGTTTGGTTTAGGAGACCCATCCAGATTCTGACCCAACTTCCATTACTGGTTATGAGGGTGGATGGTTGGATAGTTAAGTGAATGAAGATGTAGATGAAGAATATATAAAAGCATAAGATAAATATAATCTACTTTATCCTATCCTATCTAGGAGAAAACTATTGTAACCAAATGAGTTGAAATGAAACTAAACTCTGCAAACACTTCACTTATATAGTTGTTATGAAGATGCAAAGATAAATAACACATGCATACGAATACATAATCAGAATAGTCTAAGTCATATTACTACAAACATTAACAACTCATATGTTCATGACATAAACATAAGAAAGAATAACACAATTGTTATAAAAACAACAATTGCTTTAAAATAGTCTATGAGAAACAACATATCCTTATAGCACATGTAAACAATAAATAATCTGTTGAGAAATAGTTGATAGCAAGCCACCATTTACAAATAGTTGTTCCTTTTGTCAAAATTGGCCCTAAGGGCTTCTCAATATTAATTAACATAGTGTTTTCTCTTAAAATAGTTCCTTGAGTGTATACAATGCTTGAAGAGCCCCTACAAAATGGGATTCTTCCTTTATTTATAAAACTATTACTAACTCCTAAAAATGTCTTCTTTCATTCCTCAAGAAGCAGTTACAAAATTGTTTAGCTTCCCCCACTTACTATTGACATGTGTGAGAATGGGGACGAAACTAGGGGTAGTTGGGAAAAAGAAGAAACAACATATAGTTGAAAGAAAAATTACATTTTCTATTTCATCTTAGTCATTCACTCTTGTCCCTGATGTAAGTTGTCTAGATCTTGTAATGGTCATAGAGTGAGTCGATTCTTTTGTACAAGAGTTCCTCAAGAGAAGATTCATCTTTGGTTGTGTTGTCATTGAGGATCTTCATGTATTTTTCTAAGGTACCCATGAATGCATGGATCATGGTATGTACTTTGGTGGGGTATATGAGGTGTTTCTCAATTAGATCTATTGTCACCTTGGTAATTGCTTCAGGTATCTCTCACATGTGACTTGTGCTCTGTTGGATTTTGTCGAGAAGCTACTCCATCGTGAGAGTCTTTTTGAGCTCTTCTAGGGGAGGGAGATGACTCTTTTGAATCAAAAATTGTACCACTTTATGAAGTTGTGAACAAATTTCTAACGAGTTGGTCATCTCTTTTTCTTCTCTATGCATAGCTTGCTGACAGCGGTCAAGCGAAGCAGAGTCAATATTTCTTTATATTCCTAAGGGATGGGGGAGTTCAGCTGGAGAGTCTGGGTTATCAACAATCCATTTATCAACCTCACCTAGACCTTCTCAGATGGTGATGAGTTGGGTTTTCTTGGCTTGTACCCTACTATGTTGTTCTATTATGGTGGTTGTCATATGTTGGAAAAGGTGCAAGTGGGCATACATGCTTTTGATGGCTTCCTCTAGTTATTTCCTGAACTTCTCTACACTTTCCTTGAACTCTTTCAGCCTGCCCTTATCTATCCTAATATGTCATATTTATTCCTCTAACTCCTTGATTCTATCATCCTTCTCTTGATTTTGGTGACACAGGTTCTTAAGGTTTTGTTTTGTCATCATGGTAAAAGTGATTCCAGTAGAGGCTATATAAAGTGGGTCATCGTTGACATTTTCAGTTACTAGAGTTTTTGTAATGATAGATAATGGGTTTCCACCTATGAACAGGACTTTTATGGTTTGTGTTTGCATGATGTGACCCATGGCTTTGTCATACCTGAAATTTTTCAAGTTTGGCACTTTGCTCGGTCTATATGGGGTGTTGAGCCCCAAATTCAACCCACCAAATTGAGTGTGACTGCTAGAAATTCCCGTTGATATATTCAGGATGTCGATGTCCATTAGTGATGCATTGTTATTCCAAGCATCTTCATCATTCTTCCATTGTTCCTCTTCTACTGCCATGGTTGCAGCTTTAATTGTTTCATTCTGTGTCACTTCTACCACTATTGTTGCTTTTGTTGTAGCTCTTTGAGCTATTGCTTTATGTTCAATTTTAACTTCTTCTTCCTTCTCAGTGGCATACTTTTCTTCTAATTCTACTTTAGTTGTTGTTGTTGTTGCATCATCTTTTTCCTTAACTCTAGCTTCACCAGTTTTCATCTTCTTTTCTACTGCATCTTCCTTGCTTTTGTGAACTTTTTCTTTCTTTCTTCTCTTCTTCTCCGTTGTTGTTTCTTCTTCTTCGACTGACCTGAAATACATGGTCATCATTGTTGTAAAGTTTTTTGTTGTTGCTTGTTATTTCTATTTGTTTTGTTCTTCTTTACGTGTTATTTCTTCATTGGAAATCCTCCCTGGAGGTTTGCCTTTCCTTCTAGTAATCACCTCATCATAGGTATTTTCTCCGCAGTGGATTTCTTCTTCCTCCCAAACGAAGGAAGTGTATCCCATGGGATGCCATACTTATTACAATGTTCCTTCACCACTTTCTTTGGGTTGTGCCTCCTGAATTTATCTTCTTTGAAGTGATATGAAAGAAACATATCCACTTCGTCCTAGGCATGCTTGTTGTTTGCAAATGTGTAGGAGTCGATCCACAATGGGAGTGACGGCTATATAGCTTTCTTGTTTTGGTAGAGCATTGCCCCGACTCCATTGATCACTTTTTGTTAGGCTACTTCTTGGAGAACCAATTTTTCAGGGAAAAATATTGGGAGTAAATGTGGAGCTTCAGTATCCTCGTATATCCTAATGTACGTCTCGTGTTCCATTAAGTACAAGTCCCTTGTCTTTCTAATTACTGCTAATGCCTTGTTGGTCATGCACAGTGCTGCGCACAAAAAATGTTTTCATATAATGGTGTCAGGAAGTGGTCACATATCATATGGTACATTGTCCTATACTTGTTCTCCTAGAGCACCTTGCAGTAATTATGTATGGAAAGATCCATCGGTTTTCATGCCCAACCCATCTTTGGGTACTAATGTGTGATGCACATGATGTCTAGTAGATATGATGACATATGAAAACTCAGGAATGTCTCGAGCTCGGCTTCCTTAACAACTGTGATAGAATCTGTCAAATTTACTCATATGATCTCAGCCTAATCAAATGTTGACCCTTCATATATGTAGTAATAGATCAGTGACATCAGTGCCAGAGTGAATTTAGAGGTGTCTAGCTCTCCATACAATATGCAAAGAATAGCCGCGATGTATTGATTTGGCTTCCTCAACAAAGTGGTTGGGTACCTGTTGGTCAGTCTATTTTTTAATGAATTATCTAGTTTGTACCAGATGTTGAACAAGTCTCTTTCTATGTGCTTGAATCCATTGAGAAGTTCTTCATCCAACTTCATGGTTCCCTTTTCTAGATGATAATATTTTTCCAGATTGGTTGGTTGGAATGAAGCTATGACCTCTCCCCTTGCGTTGAGTATGTACCTGTTTTCCAAGTCTATGTGTTTGAGAATCCAAGAAATTACATCTGCATTGGGAAATACTGTAGCATGGGTTGCTACTTTATGTATACTTACTGGAGCGAATGACAGGAAGTATGTTGGTTAATGCTTGTGTTTCAGAGGAGTTTCAAGGAATTATTTCGGTCACACCAGAGGAGATTATGGAAAGACCTCTAGTTTGGACCGGAGTAGTTACTAGGAAGTGCTCTCCTTTCATCATTTTAGTTTCGGAGGAGTTTCTACGAAGTGTTTTGGTCAAAAGGATCATGTTTCGGTGAATTTTATGACAATTCCTCTAGTCCAACCGATGGAGTTCTTAAGAAATCCTTTGGTATGTACCGAAGGTGTTGATAGGAACCTCTTTGATGTGAATTGAGAGACTCAAGAGGAACTCTTCCAATATCAAAGAATAATCCTTGAAATTTGTCTAAGTGTTAGGATCAAACAAAAACATAGATAAACCAATCAAGACTTGAAACATCAAGGAACCCAATCAAAGAGGGTTGAGAAGAATCAAAGGTCAAAGGTCGAGGTACCCTTTTGAGTGAGTTAGGAAGATCTAATAAAGAAAATGAGGGGTCCCATTTTCTTAGAAAGGGGTGGATTTTCAAGCAAGGTTTCAAGAAAAGGGGAGGTTTTGATGTCCAACATAACATGGTCATATCAAAGAATTTGTACTAGAGTATTGACACACATTTTAGTAATCGGCAATTCAAGCGACCTCTTGAAATATGAATCCAACAGTCACATCATTGTACTTATATGTGTGTCATATGAATGAATAAGAACAATCCACTCTTACCTAAATTTATGTGTTCTAGCAATATCTCATATTAAAAATTTCATCCATTTAAAATAATTCTGGTCGATTTTCAAAAAAATAACAATATACCCCTGTATTTTGAATGGAAAAAAAAGGATGATTTCATTAAAAATTTAGATTACATATATACAAAATTGCATGCATGTGGATGGCACACATTGCTCTAATTAACACAAATATTAACAATATGTGCCCCTCTTCTATCACATGTCCCAGGGGTGCCTTAATTGTTGAGTTATTAATGTTGCCAAACACTTATGGCATGGCTTTCAAAAACACAGTTGAATAGATGAATGAATGATCGTGTTCCCCTAGATTTGTATTGTGTTCCCCTAGGTTCATATTGATCCAGGTGGATATCGGTGGCCACCCACATTTTCCAGCTGGCTCAAAACAACTTTCTAGCAATTTTGATAATTTACTATTTTTAGCAGTTTTTCGGGTCTTGAACTTCTGGAGCCGTTTTGAGGCCCTAAACGACGTTTTTTGGGGTATGTTGTGGTGTGAAACTATTGTATTCCTCGGATATATATTTCCAATGGGCTATCGTATGCCTAAAACGGAGATCGTATGAAAACGTTACGACCCCAGGAAGTTGATGTATTGACTTACCCAAATGGGGCCCACATGACTTTTGGCGCTTCATCTCCTAGGGCTAGGTTTTTGGATGTTTAGGGTTTTTGAAACTCCTGTTTATTGTAAAAAGGCCTTGAGAGCCTCATTGTAATGATCTTCTTGTGAATGAGCACAGCCTTCACATCTCTTCTCAGAGATAAGCTACCACCATTCCAACAAGCTTGTTTTCCGTAGTTTCAGCTTATTTCCTTATTGAATAGAAAACCAATTTTATTGTATCTTCGTTATTCTATGTTAAGCATCTGGAAATAATCTGTAGTCATTTCGTTCTTCTCATAAAATCAAGATCAGTGGTATCATAGTGGTCTTCTCCTTGTTGTCTTAATGCATGTCCCCAACGAGGTCGGAGTACAAAGATTTGGGTCTCGAGCTTGTTTCTCTTAAGGACAAAAGCTCTCACACCCAAGTGAGCTCTCATGGAAGGAGAAAATAAATATGACAGGACAGGAGATCCTTTCAAACTGTTGATTGAAGAAGCCCTCACACAACAGAGGAACAAGATGATGGATAATTTCATGCAAATCGTTCAGTGACTACCAACAGGCGACACATCTTCTTCGAGCGGAGGCACTGCCCCCTTCAAGGTACAAATAAACTTCGATATTCCTATATTTGAAGGTCAGATAGACATAGATGTTGTAGACAAGTGGTTGAATCTACTAGAATGGTATTTCTATTTCCATAACTTTTTGAATAGAGAAAAGATTACTTTTGCGCTCCTCAAAGTCGTTCCCCATGTCAAATATTGGTGGGAAACTTTCTCTGAGCAAAAGGAAACAGAGGAACCCTCATTATTTACAGTCATGACCACCTGGGAATCCTTCAAGGATTCTATTAAGGAACAATACTACCCTTTTGGAAGTTATGACGACTTGTATACTAAATGGACCACACTATGGAGAGAAAGAGACCAAGCAGTGCCAGATTTCACAAATATCTTCCATACCTTGTGCACCAAGTTGGGTATCAAAGATTCGGAGAGACATCTGGTGCTCAAGTATCATGGTTCTCTACATAGATACATCTAGACCAAAATGGAATTCCTGGACATCTCATCCTTGGGTGCGGCCTACCGATATGTCGTCAAAATTGAGCAGTATCTCAAACAAAAGATGCGACAATTTGGGACGGGGAACCCCTCACAAAAAAAGCCAGGAAAGGGTGGCCCCAACCCACAAAACAAAGGAAAGAGAAAAGATGGACAGTATCAGGACAACCATTCCAAGCCGCAAGAAAAGAAGGACACCGAAAAGACAAAGAAAGATACTGGGAAGTGGTGCAACTTCCATAAGATCCCTTGGCATAACACTGCTGACTGTCGCACAAAGCAGACGCTGGTGAACGAAGTGAAAGCCTCTTAATCAGATGCGGGTTCTAACTGTGAGTCAAAACCAGAAAGGGGAAGACGTATCATTGATGTGAAACCCAATGCCACCGTTGCTACCACCAAGCTCCAGCATGGTGAACCAGATGAGCCAAAAGAAGGAGAGCAACTCTTCCATTCACAGATGTGGGTAAAAGGTACCCCATTGCACTTCATAGTTGATAGTGGTAGCCAGAAGAACCTCATCTCAATAGAGGTCATCAAGCGATTGGCCCTGCTGACAATGTTGCACCCACAACCCTACACCATTGGATGGCTCCACCAAGGAAGCGATCTCCGCGTCAGCCAACAGTGTCGACTGTCATATGGCATCAAGCCCTTCAAAGACGAGGTATTGTGTGATGTTTCTCCTCTCGAAATTTGTGATGTTCTTTTGGGCCAACCTTATTTATGGAAACATCATGTTGTATATGAGTCTAGGCCTTGTAGTGTTATTATTACTTTGAATAGGAAATTGTACAGGATACCCAAGGTTGTCCCACCTAGTGTTATTTCCTTGATCTCTACTAAGAAATGCAGGAAGGTCATATCTCAGACGAGGAAGTTTGTTTTCTTCATGATTCGCTCTCAGAATGAGAGAAAAATCATTGCCACATCCAGGGTCTCTGGGGCCAACCTCTCCACACAACAAAAGCAAGTAGATAAGGTCGTGGAAGAATACTCGGATATCTTCTCCTCACCTATCGGGGTACCTCTGCACTGCTAGGTCAAGCACCCCATCGATACGACCCCTGGCGCACCGCTACCCAATGGGCCAATCTATCGCCGCTCTTTGTTAGAGAATGAGGAGTTCAAGCACATATTTTCGGGACGACATATTTTTGGGACCACATGATATTTAGGTGGCTTTTTGGCACATGGGTTTTTTGTCGATGGTTTTCTATTTCCGGTTAAGGAATTAGGGTTTTGGACTAATCCAGGTCATTGGGATAGGGTTTTGGATGTCGTTGGCTCCTATATGTATATTGTATTGTAAACAATGTAACACAATGTATGAATATAATATATGTTGGTTTTCCCGGTTTGGGTTTCCAGGTGAAAAATCTCTGTGTAATGTTTGTATTTGTCATTGTATCTTTTTTGTTCTTTTCTGAATATTAGTTTGCAGTAGATATTGTAAAAGTTAGAATTTACACATCTGTCCTAGCTCATCACCTTGCAGGAGCCCAATCGTGTTGGTACAGAAGAAAGATGGAACCTAGTGACTTTGCATTGATTATCAGGCTCTAAATAAAATCATAGTCAGAAAATGGTACCCGATTCCCTGAATCGACGAACTCCCTGATCAACTCATGGGGGCCAAATATTTCAGTAAGATTGATCTGAAGTCTGGCTACCACCAGGTCCCTATAGAACAGACGGATGTATGGAAGACCACCTTCAAGTCAAAGGAAGGCCTTTTTGAATGGTTGGTCATGCCCTTTGGTCTGATAAACGCTCCAGCCACTTT
>WSFP011571642.1:0-10517 GCA_009831015.1 Picea engelmannii
GGGGATAACAGGGCCCTTCGGGATTTTCATGATGAAAGCGTCGAGGTCATATCAGCCGTTCATCCATCAGCGAGGCTCGGGCACATTTAATTTAAAGAGGGCGCAGATCTGGACGATCGTGATCCAGGCACTCAAATTCATGGACGAAGTCCAATTCCGCACCCCCTCCGTCATTCTGGCTTTAACGAGAAGGGGGGGGTCCGGAATCGGAGATAATGTATGAGCACATCTGGACGGCCCAAGTCTCAGTGCTTAGATCTACGGTCTGTATTGAATTCCGGACCCCCCCATCGGTTTTACCTTTAATGGAGGGGGGGGGTCCAGAATGGAATTTCACTCTAGTGGGCCCCCCTTCCTGTCGTGTCACTGTCTGAGTCGTCCTCCCCGTTGCCACCTGTTCTCCACCTATCGCCACCCTCTTCCCCTGTCATCTGTCCAACTTCCCTCTTTCCATCCACATGGCCCATCCTCAGCTCATCGCCCTCTTGCCTCATGCCATGTGTCCCTCTCACTCCCAGTCACCTCCACCTGTATGATCATTCCTTTTACTCTATGTCCACCTGTACCCCCGCACTCCACACACCTTCCTCCTCTTTCCTTTTCAGACCGCGTGGCATTCCTCATCTTATGTCACCGCTCCCGTTTCCTCTCCATCGCCTCCACCATGTTGACGCCATCGCTCCCATCATACCCTTTTTCACATCTGCCATAGGGGTCCCTCGCAGCAGTCCAGCGAAGCAGCATCCAAAGAGAGACTGTTCAACTGATCCAGGTGACACCATTAGGAGACCTCCATGTCCCAGAAGGTAGGGTTGACCGAGGCTGTCCCCAGTCCCAAGAAAGCAGTTATTGTGGTTGCTGATGGTGGTTGGGCATCATCTCCACCATAAAAAGAAAGTCCAGCAAAGGACTAAAGTTGGTCGATTCATCTGCAGCAGGACAGTCCGAAATCTGATAGCGTCTGTCTTGGGTGCACGATCGGCCAGAGTCTGCATGCGCAGACTGTCAGAAGACATGTAGACGCAATGTTTTTAATGCAGCATTTTGTTTTTGCTGTTGTTGTTGTTTTGAGTATATGTAGGCGTTTTCGCCATTTTTGTAGGGATCGATGGCTGAGCAAGGATCCAGATTGTAAAGTTTTGATAAAGCGTTGGCCGCTCTGGTTAATGTACAAGGCATTTGAGACTTCTTACTTTATGGATGTCAGCCTCTTTTCCATCTCTTTGTTTACTGTGTTAGAACAACTCGAAATTGGAGGATCCAGTCGAGTTGTAGATGTTATAGGATGATGTAGGTTGGATCACTGTAACAGTTGCATTGTTTCTAATCGGTTCCTGTGATTTTCTTAGCACTGAACGACTTGGAGTTGAAGGATTCAGTCGAGTCACCCCTCAGCTCCTTGAAGCTCGAGACCAAGAGGATCTTGGCTTCTGATTTTTTCACCCTCAAGCCTCCGAAGGCTTGTCGCCCGAGGTAGTCTTGCTCGCCCTTCTCACAAGTCTTCCATCTACCACCCTTTAATCCATTTACTGACGGAAGTTGGATCAAGACCTCCCTTGCTTTCTACATACCAAGCCCGGTTTCCTGAGTTAAAGCTATATCTTCTTAGGTCTTTACCCATTCGATCACCCCATTAAACAAATCGTGACATAAAACTGATGGGCGTTGGGCTCTTCTCATGCAAGCAATCCAGGAGTGACTTCTGACGCTAACATTTCTGGCACTGTTGCCGGGGAAGAAATTGAAGATTTTCCCCGGGTAGAACGACATTGAGCCTCTGATTCTGAAGGTGCATCGGGAATCAGAGCCCTTAAAGATTGCTACTGTGCACCTGGCGACTCCACTGGGGCGAATCCAAGGTTTCCACATCACTGTTTCAACTTTGGTTACTATTAGCACACCTGAAAGCTGACCCTAAGAAGCTTTCTTGAGAAGGTTTCAGTAGCTTCTTTCTCAGCCTGAGAAGCTTCCTGGGGTAACAACAACGTTAGGATCTGGCCTTTGATGGTGAACAAGGACCAGACACATTCGAAGCTGCGCATCTTTCACCAGGCGACTCCATGATTCAAAGATCAATTGGCGACTCCACTGGTTCGATATGGAGAAAATCCTTGCTCGCAGGTTTGCTCCTTTTAATTTTTCTGCTATTCCTAGTTTTCCTAATGTTGTCCCCTCTCCGAATGAATGGGGCAATTATTTGCCCATATTTGGAAAACGTGAAGAGGACAACCCTGCTCAGCGCCTCAGTGAGTTTCATGAACTCATGCATCAGTGGGAGATACATCATGAGGATGTATTACTGAAAATGTTCATGTTCTCGTTAGCAGGGGATGCTCGTAAATGGTATCATTCTTTTCCCCCTGCTAGCATTTCTTCACTCAGTGAATTCCATGCAGCCTTCACTGCCTATTGTCAGGAGATTTATCCCTCTGAGTTGATTTTTCATAGCTGTTGTGAGGGATACTACAACAAATGTATACAAGATAGAGCTGTCTCTTATGTAGGCTATGAGGATGATCCTGATGACCTGGATCAGAAATCAGTCCTTTCTCCTCCCCATTCGTCTGCTTCGGGCGGAGTTGTGGAGCTGATAAAATCTATCGCTACCAAACTTGACAGGTGGGAAGCTGAGCGATGTGCAGAGGATTTTCCACCCTTTGAAGAAGATGATTTTGGTATCTCTACAATGGATGATTATGAAGATCCCAGGGAGGAAGAAGATGCTTCGGGCGGAGTTATGGAACTGATAAAATCTATCACTGCCAGACTTGACAGGTGGGAAGTTGAACAATGTGCTGAGGATTTCCCATCCTTTGAAGCAGATGCTCTTAGCAGCTCTACTGAGAGCGATTATGAAAAAAGCTTTCCCACGGGTTCTGTTTATGGTCATTATGAATCTGACCCATGGGAGAGCCAAGAAGAAGAAATCCTCCTAGATATGATTATGTCAGATGGAGGCTGTAATGATGAGGGTTGTAAGGATAGAAGACTGGGGGAAGAAGATGCTCTGAGTGAACTGATAGAGTAGGCGAAATCTCTCATTTCCCAACATGCAAGGTTGCAATCTGAAGGCAACGGAGAGGGTTTTCCGGTCCTTGAGGCACATGTTCTTAGCAGCTCTTTTGAGGAGGTTATTGAAGATTTCATAGCTGCATTAGTTTCTGCCCCTGATGAGTCTATTGTCTTAGATTTAAAGGAAGAAGCCATTGTGGAAGAGGAATCTTCTCTTTTCCTTCACTATATTTCCCATGACGTATTTACATTTGGGATTGAATAGAAGGATCGAGAGATCATTCCTTTTCTACAAGATGGGGGAGTTTTGTGCTCACCCAGCTTTGATGATCATTCTGGTAAGAAGCAGACCGCAGAGCCTTATCCTCTGTCCACTAAAGAAAAGTATCATGAGGAAATCAACCATCCCAGTCATTCAGAAGAGCAGCTAAGCGCACATTTCTTTTTCTATCCAGAGCCAGTCAGCGAGCAACCACCGCCCGAGATCAGTGAGCCTACGACAGTTGTCCACTCACCTGTTCTTGTTAGAGATATTCAGCCACATGGGAACAACTGTGTATCAGAGGAGGCTGCCTGTCGCCAATTTTCCGAAATTCGCCACTCATTCAATGACCCTGTCAGCGAATACATGGAGTGGCATGTCCTTTATACCTTGGAGCCACCCTATTTCATATCAACTTCAGCCTGTGAGGAGAAGTTGAAGAGTGTAGCCGTTCTGCTGTCACGGTTACACCATCTGCTGGTGATCATCGACAGAAGGAAGGAGCTTCTATCCAGGAAGTTGCTTGAATGGCTATGGTGGAAGTCTGCTTTCACCTAGTCCCATGTAAAATATTTTATTAGCATTAGGACTGTATATAAATAAGCTCCTTTGAGCATGTAGCTTTGTTTTCTTTGCTTTAATTTTCGGCCTATATTTTCAGAAGCGGGATGTTTTGAGCTTGACTCCATAGCCCAATAGCAAGGCACTGGGACTGCAAAATGAGTCCTTAGAGCATCACAGGGACGACTCTATCCCCCATGGAGCCTAATGTTAACAACATTTCTTGTATAGGGGTGTTTTCCTCTCCGATTTTAGGCCTCTGGTGTAAATGCATAGAAGTGGGGTTTTGAAACCCGGTCAGATGAGTTTTATTCAAAGGCCGCAGCCATAAGCGTCGACCGCTGCTCACAGAAGAAGTCCATTTCGGGCTTAAATCAAGCGAGCGAGCAGTCTGATTTCAACGGTAAGGATCAAGCGACGAAGCAGATCAACGGTCATCGAGATTTCGGGGCTACCAAGTTACCCAATATATAGCGTCAGAGAAAGCGCCTATATTTCAAGACTAAATCTGGGTCGTCCGATCCAGTGACGCATGGCGCAAGATCTAGTCAAGTCTGCATATCGACATTCGGGAGTTCGAGGGGTAAAAGTCCCTCGTCATCTCACATCTCGAAACCCCGAACCCCAAATGCCGATAAGCGCCTTTGAATATAAGCCTATGGTCCTAGCACCCAGTCATGTCAAGCGAGCCTGGTAATGGAGGCAACCCTCTCCTAACATCAAATACCATCTCGACCGTCCATCTGAAGGACACACGACGCAATAGCTGAGCCATGAGTGGGGCCCTTCGGGATTTTCATGATGAAAGCGTCGAGGTCATCTCAGTCGTTCATCCATCAGCGAGGCTCGGGCACATTTAATTTAAAGAGGGCGCATATCTGGACAGTTGTGATTCAGGCACTCAAATTCACGGACAAAGTCCAATTCCGCACCCCCTCCGTCATTCTGGCTTTAACGAGAAGGGGGGTGTCCGGAATCAGAGATAATGTATGAGCGCATCTGGATGGCCCAAGTCTTGGCTCTTAGATCTACGGTCTGTATTGAATTCCGGACCCCCCCATCGGTTCTGCCTTTAATGGAGGGGGGGGGTCCGGAATGGAATTTCACTCTAGCGGGCCCCCCTTCCTGTCGTGTTACTGTCTGAGTCGTCCTCCCCGTTGCCACATGTTCTCCACCTACCGCCACCCTCTTCCCCCGTCATCTGTCCAACTTCCCTCTTTCCATCCACATGGCCCCTCCTCATCTCATCGCCCTCTCGCCTCCTACCATGTGTCCCTCTCACTCCCAGTCACCTCCACCTGTATGATCATTCCTTTTACTCTGTGTCCACATGTACCCCCGCACTCCACACACCTTCCTCCTCTTTCCTTTTCAGACCGCGTGGCATTCCTCAGCTTATGTCACCGCTCCCATTTCCTCTCCATCGCCTCCATTGTGTTGACGCCATCGCTCCCATCATACCCTTTTTCACATCCGCCATAGGGGTCCCTCGCAGCAGTCCAACGAAGCAGCATCCAAAGAGAGACCGTTCAGCTGATCCAGGTGGCACCATTAGGAGACCTCCACGTCCCATAAGGTCGGGTTGACCGAGGCTGTCCCCAGTCCCAAGAAAGCAGTTATTGTGGTTGTTGCTGGTGGTTGGGCATCATCTCTGCCATAAAAAGAAAGTCCAGCAAAGGACTAAAGCTGGTCAATTCATCTGTAGCAGGACAGTCCGAAATCTAATAGCGTTTGTCTTGGGTGCATGATCGGCCAGAGTCTGCATGTGCAGACTATCAGAAGACATGCATAAGCAATGTTTTTAATGTAGCATCTTGTTTTTGTTGTTGTTGTTGTTTTGAGTATATGTAGGCGTTTTCGCCATTTTTGTAGGGATCGATGGTTGAGCAAGGCTCCGAATTGTAAAGTTTTGATAAAGCGTTGGCCGCTCTGGTTAATGTACAAGGCATTTGAGACATCTTACTTTATGGATGTCAGCCTCTTTTCCATCTCTTTGTTTACTGTGTTAGAACAACTTGGAATTGGAGGATCCAATCGAGTTGTAGCTGTTATAGGATGATGTAGGTTGGATCACTGTAACAGTTGCATTGTTTCTAATCGGTCCCTGTGATTTTCTTAGCGCTGAACAACTTGGAATTGAAGGATTCAGTCGAGTCACCCCTCATCTCCTTGAAGCTCGAGACCAAGAGGATCTTGGCTTCTGAGTTTTTCACCCTCAAGCCTCCGAAGGCCTGTCGCCCAAGGTAGTCTTGCTCGCCCTTCTCACAAGTCTTCCATCTACCACCCTTTAATCCATTTATTGACGGAAGTTGGATCAAGACCTCCCTTTCTTTCTACATACCAAGCCCGGTTTCCTGAGTTAAAGATATATCTTCTTGGGTCTTTACCCATTCGATCACCCCATTAAAAAAATCGTGACATAAAACTGATGGGCGTTGGGCTCTGTTCCTGCAAGCAATCCATGAGTGACTTCTGACGCTAACACAACTCAGTGGTGAAATACCCACTCACCTTGTTCCACAACTTGGTCTCAGGGATGAAAGACTCCTCCACACCATTCTACACTCAACATATTTCCATCTAGCAAATCAAAAGTAGCAGGGCCGTAATGTTCTTGAGTTTCCAGCAAGGGCACACCATCATCTAGAGAAGGGTTCGATCCAGCTGATCATGAGAGATTTTGGATATTCCGTCACTTGGGTTTTACTTGCAGGGGCCCAACCATCATTTTGAGGGTTTTTTTGGAGAGTTATCACCATCAGATATTTGAGTTTCAGATTGGGACGATTTGGAGGCAAGGGGACGTCCTATGATTCAGTAAATCTCATATCTAGAGAGTTTCACCTAGAATATGAGTCTAAACCTTCTCCTACGGGGTTTTTATAGCCCGATCTACATTCCTAGGAAGTTTCAGGGCATTTGGAGACTTTACTCATCAGGGCCGAACCACCTAGGGTTCCAGGCATCCAGGAGGGCACAGCTTCAGTAAAAGATTCAGAGTTTGGAGGAGTTTGCCTTAGCCGTTCAGCTTGAGATTTCAGGAGGGTGTTCCTGTGACTCAGATCTATTAGTTGGTGGGGTTTGAGCTCATTTGCAGTCTTCTTGCAGTTGGGCCGAGTTATTGAGGGTTTCAATCTTCTAGTGGAGCGTGGCATCTCTCAGCTTGAGGAATCGACATTCAGATCTACTTGTATCGGTCTTCATCTCTCATTCAACCTTTGCAGGTTTATTTTGTATCGGCAGAGCATTTTGTAGCAGCTCGTATTTCTTTTCTATTGGTCCATCTGAGGGTTATTCCAGATCTGGTCTCTATTGTATTGGTTCCATGCTTCTTATAATAAAAGGTCAGATCTTTGTTTGTGTTTCTATATCTTGAATGTATTGTGATCTTTCATGTGTTGGATGAATCTTGTATGAACACACTTAATAACTGGATAACTCAATAAGTCACCTACACATCATACACAACAGAGATAGTTAGTGGTTTCAAGCAAAAAATTGGCTTGGGATCATTATAGTGGCATCAAAGCTTTGATCCTCCAAACCTATGGAGGGATTAGCGCATGCAGAGGTACAATGGAATTCTTATGGGTAGAAGGAAGAAACCAAGCAATGAAACAGAGGTTGAAATGGAAGGGTCAAGGGATGACCATGAGCCTCAAGGCTTGGCCTTCTTGGCAGCTGAATTTGACAAATTCCAGAAAACCATAAATCTCACGGAAAGCAAATTGGTCCACCAGTTAGATGAGAACCAGGAAACCAACAAAAGGGGACAGGCCGAAATTTTTGAAACCTTGAAGAAGGTTGACGAGAATCTACAGAAGATTGACCAGAACCAATCCTGAATAACTGCTCTTTTGATGCAAATGACCCATCAAGGGAAGGACCCTAAGACGTATGGGAATAAGGTGGTTGGTGGATCCGATGGAGTCCATGATGAGATCAGATATAACTTGGAGAAAGCTCCCAGATCCGAAGGATGTTAGGGAGGAGGCACGTCCAATGGTCAAATGGGTAGCAAGGCCAACCCTAGGCCATACATGCCCACGTTCATAGATGAACAGTTAGGCCGACATTTGGGTAGCAGGGCTAACCTGAGGCCATACATGCCAACATTCACAGATGAGCAAGGGCAACAGGAACAGGTGGAGGACTTTGTTGAACAAATGACGAGATGTACCAAGGAGTACTACAATTTGGATATGAGGATTCAAAGGCAGATGTCGCTGGAACAATATTGCCAACTCAGGTTTAGAAATCAACCTAGGTCGAACCACAGGGGCAGTTTTGAGTTTGAACGAAAAGCAGGGAAGATAGAGATTCCATACTTTGATGGTACGACCAAGATGACAGCACAGGCGTGGGTGCAAAAGCTGGACACATATCTACAACTTAACCCAATGTGGGAAATGGAGACTATCAAGTTTGCTACTATGTACTTGGATGGCAAGACTCATGATTGGTGGTATCATGGACTCACCACTCTTGGCCAAAAGAAGATAGTGTCCTACACAGAATTAACTCAGAGGCTTATTGACAGGTTTGATCAGGAAGATCCTGAACTACATTTCCGGAAGCTCACACAACTAAAGCAAACTGGTGCGGTCGAGGCATATATTGATGAGTTTCAAAGGTTGGCAGTGATGGTGCAAGATATGTCTCCGACCAGGCTTATGATGCTATTCACTGAGGGGTTGATGGAACCCTTGAAGGGCTGGGTCAAAACCTTCAAACCTACCAACCTACAAGAGGCTATCTGGAAGACAAGGGATCTGGGACCAACAACGAAGCCAAAATTTGTACCAAGACCACCTCTTAATAATGGAGAAAGAGACTAAAGACCTCCAATGAATCAGGGAGGACGTGACCCAAGGGGTTTTGACAAGGGTCGTGGCAGAGGGGATGAGAACACCAGGAGGGAATTGATATGGAAGCAACTTTGCTTCACTTGCAAAGAACCATGGAACCCAGCACACAAATGCATGGGCCGTGGTCAGGTGCACTACATTGAGGTCACTTCAGACAACGAAGAGGTAGAAGAGATCGGTCAGATACAAAACATAGAGGCAAAAACCACTGAGGCAGTAGAGGAACAGATCACAGGACAGGACAGTATAGCCACCTTGGCATCTATCAGTGGAGTGCCCAAGTATAACACCTTCCGAATGAGGGGGGTCTTGCAGGGACAGAGAGTTTCGATTTTGATTGATGGAGGAGCTTCCCACAACTTCATTGATGTAGCATTACTGAAGAGAAGGAACATACCCACAGTAGAATTTGAAGGAATCAAAGTGGAGGTAGCAGGAGGAAGCACTATGCCCTGCGACAGATACATTCCGGGAATGAAGCTTACCTTAGGTATGCATGAGCTGATACATGACGTCTATGGCATGGACCTTCCAGATACCAACATCATCCTAGGAGTTCAGTGGCTCAGCACATTGGGACCTATCACTACTGTTGACCGCCCATTTAGCAATGGTGGTCAACTCATGTGCCATGAAGATACATCACCAGATGCACATTTGATGAAGACAATTTTGGTTCTACTTGGGTATCTGATACACCAGCACAAAATTTTGTAAACGAAATTTCCGCACCCCTGCGTGGGTTGATAATGTAATAAGTCTGCATGGATCATAGTTAGGTCAGGAACCTTGGGTGTTTCCATTGGGGCAGTTCCTTTCACCGAGGGTTTTTTATCCTCAGGTTGTCGACCGGGCTTTAGGGCCTGACCGACTTCCCTTGAGTTTTTCCCTCCTCACATGCAATAATTCCTCCAAAGTGGGGAAATGCGCTCTAATGGTCTCATTTTTTGGTAGCCTTTGTTTAGGAATGTTTTAAATGACCATGCCAGGAAGTGTAGAAAGTTTCGCGGAATTTCCTCGAGTCTAGATAGGTTTTTTTTAATTAATTAAATTTTTAATAATTTAATTAATTAATTAATTTTTGAGCTAATGTTGTAAAAACTGGATCTTTGGGTTTTTGATAGGGGTATTTGTGCTCAAAAGAAATGGAATAGCACCCCCTACACCCATAGACCAAGTTTCATCTCAGTCGGACGAAGTTTACTATGCATTTGTCCACCCGGAGTCCAAGTCAGTCAAAATAGCAATTTTAATTGCTAAGTCAAATTTTGTAATTTTGTAAAAATGAGTTATTGGGTGAATGTTTAAGGTGGCAAGTGGCAAGTTAGACCCTCCTAACCTACCCAAACCCATCCCAACATTTTCCAACCTATTCTAACCCCTTACCCACCTTTTACATTCAAAAAATATGCTCCCCTAGGGCAAGTGACGTTTTTCCTTGGTGGAGGTTGTTGTGAATTATTTGGGGCACCCTCTCATGAGTTATGACTCCCTTTGACCCCCACATCACCTCCCAGGATGATCCCCCTCATTTTTTCTCATTAATTTCCCTCCATTTCTTCATTTTCACACTTTTTTTGGCCCCTCCAAGAGGAGTTACGCCCCCCCTCTTCTAGAAACTCCACAAATGATTTTTTTTTTAAATTATTTGGACCTCTCACCTTCCTTGGAATCAATCCCAAGGCCTCTCACACCTCTTTGTTTGATCCCAACACCTCCTACTTTTTTCTACACCATAGATCTAGCTTTCAAACCCTAGATGGTGTGTCCACTCATTGAGATTTGCTCATTTGATGTGGATTTGACACTTGGAG
>WSFP011571655.1:0-10742 GCA_009831015.1 Picea engelmannii
GTTACAACTGAACAAATGGCACAAATGTTCTTTCAAAATGTTTGGGTGCATTTTGGATTGCCTAAATCCATTATTTCTGATCGAGATTCTCGATTTGTTGGAAGTTTTTGGTCGAGTTTATGGGCACTCATGGACACCAAACTAAAAAAGAGCACAGATTTTCATCCACAAACAGATGGTCAGGCAGAAGTGGTAAATCAAACAGTGGTGCATCTTCTTCGTGCTTATTGTAGCAAGCATCCTAAACTTTGGGATGAGCATTTACACTACATTCAACATGCTTACAATTGAGCTAAGCACTCTTCAATTCAAATGTCGCCATTTGAAGCATGTTTTGGCTATTTTCCCAATTCTCCTTTAGATTTTATCTTTGGGAAGGATATTTCTATTGATGGTCAATATGACATTGATAGGGCAGAAAAATTCATTGAACAAATTCAGTCGATAAATCAAATGGTGCAAGAGCAGTTGGAAAAGAGTCAAGCCAAGTACAAGACAAGACATGACAAGCATCGTGTTGATCACAGTTTCCAAGTTGGAGATGAAGTTTGGATTTACATCAGTAAGGAAAGGCTTAAAGGAGAAGGTAAAAAATTGAAACCGATTCGATATGGTCCTTTCAAGATTATCTACAAGATTGGTAACAATGCATTTAGTTTAGATTTGCCTCCTTATATGCAAATGTATGCAGTTGTTAATGTTGAGAATTTGAAATTGTATGAGCCTCCGTTGATTGATGATCATGGAGAGCATGTTCAGATTCCTTCTATAGATGATTTTTCCCCAGAATATCTTACAGAACTGCATGAAGACACCATCCTTGATAGGAGAATGCGAACTTCAAAACGAGGGAATGTGGAGTATCTTCGAGTTGGTCTTAAAGGTACAAATCCAAGAAAATCCAAGTGGATTGAGGTTGGAAGAGTGAGGGAACTATACCCTCATCTTCAGATAGACTAAAAATAGTCTTTTGGAGGTCCAAAAGCTTTCCAATGGGGAGGTGTGATCAAGGGATCAATTTTTGCTCAAAAATTCAAAGTTCTTAGAATCACTTCAAATCAAACAAGAGTGTAGGTCTCGTCATTACGAACTCAATGCAACTCGTTTGGGTTCAAACAGACATCGAGAGAGAGAGATATCAAATTCTGTTCAAAATGACAAATAGGCAAAAAATAGGGATGCTGACTATACAGTCCGTACAGACGCTTACGTGGTAGGCCATATGACACAAGGAAGGTAGTCATTGGGATACTTGGCATGTGACATGGTTTGTTGGCAGTGAATGGGATGGTGACATGTGGCCCAATCAATAGCCGCCACATGTCACCTGTTTATTTGATTAAAATCTTTGCACTTGACAGGAGTCAACCTCGTGACCTCCAAGCGGGGTAAATCTTTGGGAAAGGCCGCCCAACCGGCGCGCCCACACATGTTACTTAACATATATGTGTATTGTAATATATTTAACATTGCAAAAATGTGTGTTGGGGCATGAACCGGGCCGGGGCTAAGCCCCGATCCATGGTTATATATTGTATTGCATACGACCGGTGCTACAGGTGGTTAGACCCATTGTAATATATGTTGTAACCGCTTGAAATGTGCACGGTTTGATATAACATGTGATCAATGTGTATGCATGCGGGTTTAAACCTTACGTTTTTTTCAATGGTTTGAAACGTTAGCCCTGTTGTGTAATGGGCGCGGTCATGTGGTGACCATGTGCCCACGGGCCTTGGTAGTTAAGGCCGACGTGTAACCGTTCGACAGTTTGGACTGGTTTTGCGGTTGCACCCGATGCCAAGTTTTTACGCTTTAAAATGCGTGTGGGCTAGGTTGAGCCAACAAGGGTGTGTTTTGTAGATGCAGAGACAACAAGCTTGAAGGGGGGTCTTCTAGGAAGCCTATCTACTTCATTTTTTGGCCAAACAAGGTGTCGAAAAAGCCCAGCTAGGGGTTTTTGGATGTTTTGAAGCCATTGGAGCAGTCTATTTGGCATTTTGAGCATTGTAAAGCACATTTTTGAGCACTTTGAGCAAATAATACAATTGATCCATTAGAAGTTGGACCAGGAGATGTAGCCCAAGAGAGGGGTGAACTCCTTTATCATTTGTTGTGTTGTGTGTTTTCTGTTCATTGATTATGTTGTTGTTTATATGCATCTTGAATGAGTAAATCCTATTAAAGTTGTGTTGCAAAGTTGATCCATTTGCATTTTAACACATAAATTTTACTTGCAAATATTTTCAAGAATACAAGTCTTCTTCATTTTTAGATCACCAGGATGTGACTGACCTTCACAAGATGAAGTCGGGGAAGGTAGGGTCCATAGATCACTAAAATAGGAAGTGCAAAAAGAATGGACATTTATGTCGAAATGGGCCTACTGGATATGGCATAAATGTGGTGAGGTGGTGTCATGAATTCAAACGTGTTCATAAGGGAAGAATACATTTTGACACTGATATTATCAGTTTCTGGATGAGAATGTTCGATCACAAGGATCGACGGTCCAACATATCCATTAGGACTAGAGTACGCAAATGATAACTAGTTGATCGTCATGATCTTCCCTTCATGAGGAAAACAAAGAGTATAGAAGACAAACAATATGAAGAAGACCATAGCATAGGTCCAATTGTGTCCTAGAAATAGGTTATAATCTAGAGGCACATCAACTACCTTGACCTCGACCTCTACCATATTCCCACCTAACTGGACCAGAAAGGAAGGAATAATACTGTGAGGGCGGAGGGAATGAATTTCAAAAGAAGTCAACATGTTTGATGACTTAGAAAGAGTAAGAGAATCGAGAGATTTCCAACAGATCTGGGACATCACACAAGTGGCAACACCTTCATCAACAACCGCACGTTTGATGGTATACTTTGCGTACTCCACATGGATTTGGAAAGAGACATGGTAAGGCAATCAAGGCTTCACATCTGTGATGTCAAACTTGATAAATTTTGAGCCACTGGGTTATAGAGCTCCTAATGCACATAATAAGGCATTCCTCTATGAAGGACATGTCTGGAATACCTCCAAAGCTGACATCACACAAGAGGTTTGACCCAGGTCCTCAATAATAGAGTAGTTTTGGGCGGCTCTAGCATTTGGATTGTGGGTAGAGAGATTGAGTACTCTTAGGTGGTGGCTCTAGTTTCTCAATCTATAAGGTCATCTCCAAAGGAGGAGGAGGAGCTTCTATACTGGGTATAGCCTGTGAATAACTATAATCTCTAGATCAAGTGTCTACATTAACTTTTTCATCGACCATATTGATACAAAAAAGGTCATTTTCTTGAAATGATGGGTTTTGACTCCCACCAACTGCATTTTTTGCATTTGAGGAACTCAAGGCCATGTACTGGTTATGTGGAAAAGGATTCATTAGCACAGTGGGTGGTATAGATAATAGCCTCACAACTTCGCAAATTTTGGGCATAAATGGGTAAGGTGGTCATTTATACAAATCTTACAGGGAAATTTCACCTTACATCTTTCTCTCTTGCCCTCTCTAGCATTATTAATTGTCTTCTCATTATTATCGTTTCCCCTGGGTTTATTACCATTTTTCCCACCCTTACGAGTATTAAGCCCTTTATTCTTATTCCCTCCTGGTTGTTGGTTACCATTTGGTTTGGTCGACGATTGCACGGAATGTACATCCACTGACTAAGTGGGGTTGGAAGACACAGACGAAGTTGGCCCTCTTGCAGACTGGTTTAGAGAAAACTATTTCAAATGGATTGTCACCGAGTCTACAGATTTTACATTGGTGGAGCCTACAATTCCATTGGCATGAGGTCTGGGCTTTTTTCTAGGATCATAAGTTGACCATGGTGCATCCATAAGAATGTGGTATAACATCTGAGACTGAGCATATATCAGATCTAGCTGCTAGGCTTTAAAGATTGCTTCTTCCTCAGTGGTAACCTTGACAGTAGCAACATCCTTTGAGATAGGAGGGTGAAAAGACTTAAGGAACCACTTTAAAAGAAAGGCCAAGTGTATGGGGGTCTTAATCAACCTCTCCCATATACACCACTCCTATATATGATCTGAGATATGAGTGGTGGTGTTCTGGCATAAAGTCGACAAAATTTCTAGGCCAACATCACAGCGAACTGGCAATTGGAAGTGGTTAAGAAATACCAACACCATATTACTAAAGGTTCCATATGCCCCCCTAGGTAGATCGATATACCATTTCGCAACAATCCAATGAGGGTGCATTGAAATAATCTTAACTAAATGGAATGGTCATTAAGGGAATTCGAGGAGCACCATAGGTGAAAGGTAGTAATGTGATCACTAGGATGCTCACCATTTTTACCTTCGAACTTCAGAATGTATGAAGGAAGGTTGGTGGGGATGGGGGTCCATGTAGAATCATGAATCACAGGGTCATTCATCAACTTAGACAACTCTGGCAGATTAAGCGTGGCCAAAAAAGGGAGACGGGGTTACGACATTTGGCCCCAAGCTCCCAGGAAAGATTGTGTTTGAGGAATTGCAGCCCATCCAGGGTTCTGGTAAGAACCATGGCTCTATATAGGATTATAGGGCCCTCCTACAGGATGATTCATAAAAGGTTGGTTGCGCATCATTCTAGTAGGAATGTTTTGATGGGGGTTATAAAAATTTCCCCCAACCAGATTGGATCTGGGTTGGGGGTTTCCCAAAGATTGAAACAAACCTCTTCTAGGTGTGAATCCAGAGGATAGATGTGGATTATTCATTCCAAACATATTTATCAGAATTAGAACTGAGGAGGTAGGGGTATAGGATGAAACTTGAGCATAAGCTTGTCCATCAGGTTGGTTTATCCACCTAGAAGCAAGAGGATTAGACTCAGGGTTAAAATCAAGAATACCTCCCATATTAGGAGTCATTTGAGGGATTTGAGAACCACCAAGTGAAAATGGAGTGTAAGGAGGTGTAGTGACCCCAAGCCCAATGCTATCATTAGGGCTGGAAGCTAGGATGGAATTTGAAAACTGCGAAGTAAAGTTAGACATACCATAGGAAAAAGGACTAGAGGCCATAGGGATGTACTGAACATTATATCTCAGTAAGTGACCAAGAGACCCAAAAGGGTTTGCAGAAAGAGATTGAGCTTTCACTATAGGTCGATCCATAGTAATGGTAGGTTCCTCTGACACTACAACCACAGTGATTGCAGGAGTCGAAGGGGTGCCATTAACTATAGTGGGTGTGGGATTCGAAGGGATCCCAATGTTCTGAAGACTAGGTTCAATACTCATTCTTGTAGAATCACAAGTCTGAATGATGGAGGTGTGTGTACCATGCCTAATAACTCTACACATTTTAGAAGGAAAAGACTTGAAATCCAATGGTAATTGTAACAAGTGACGGGACTAGTGGGGATGCTGGTCTGACTCCACGATGACTTAAGACTCTAAAGACAAAAAAAAAAATCCTAAGGAAAACTAGTAATCAAAGATAACACCAAAAGTCAAATGGCCAATATGCACACAAATGGGGTAAAGTGGTTGAAAGTGGCCTCCCTCCCTAAAGAAGGTATGTCTCACCCAAGAGGGGCCTGAGACTCCCTGCTAAATATTAGAGGTAACATAATAAGTTATAAGGGACCTTGTGGGATTAACAATTAATCGGTCATATCCCCCCGGAGAGGTAATCCTCCATAAAGGATGTGTGTTGTTCGACCCTTATATTACCCAAGGTACCTACAGAATAAACCCTGCAAGTAACTTATGTGGCACTTAAGTCAATAAACTAATAAACTAATGTATAACCGATGCACAGGAGAGAAGTCATAAGTCAGGTCCACCGTATGGGTAGGGTAGAAAATCCTGAAACCTTGAAAGTAATGCCTCTCACAGAGGTAAAGGCACTAGAAAGATCCCTAGATACAAATAGATCCCCAGAAATATATCTGATTCTAAGAAGGTATCCAGGGGATATCCCTTCAACCAACCTCACACGACCTCGTGATTAACTCTGGTGTGAGCAGAGCCTCCCGATCTTACCAATTATATAATGGATTTATCCACTCCCTTTCTTAGACACATATGTTGATTGAATTGCCTTGGAGAAGTTTACTCACAAAATCCTATTCCAAGGCACTAAATCCTAAGCTAGTTTGTGTACCCTAGAAAATAAAATCTTGATTAATCAATTTTAAATTATATCATTAATTTTAGTGGCCTTGATCACTCAAAAAGGTATGGTAGTGAAACTCATGATGCTATTACTCTGCAAGAAATGTAAATATGAAAATATTGCAAATTCCTAACTTTAACTTTCAATGAATTATATGCTTCCAAAAACAAATGCAATTTTCAATTTCAATTTTGCAATTCTGAAGTAAAAATGCAATCTTTCCTTAAATTCACTAAGCTAATGACAAGGACTCAAACGACCAGAATGCCAAGTAATGCAAAATGCCTAATATTTTTTTATTTTCAATATAATAAAAATGAAAATGCATGGACTGAAAAGCAACTTGATATATAAACTCTACTGTGTATAGAAAGAGATAACTCAAGAATGATACCAAGAAGCAAAAAAACCATCCCAATGTAAAAGGAAAATCAAAATGAAAATATGATGAGAAAGACTATGCCCAAAAATTTAACCAAAGACAAGTTTCATGTCATCCCACAAGCACCTAACAGACACTACAGGGACCCAATAAGACTCAGCAAACAACAAATCCCACCCAGCAACAACCAGACCCAACAAATAAGCAAGTAAAGTTGATGTACGTGATTGTTCAAGAGAACAGAGCGTATATATGCATCTTACAGAGGGACAACCTAGGTATGTACGCGACTATTAATCCAAAAAGGATGTATATGTTTCAAAAACAATGCCAGGCAAGGGTGAAGGCTGAAAAACTCAGGCCCAAAGTGAACAGATGCTATCAAGCAATGATACGACAAGAAACACAATAGGAATGAGATAAATCTAAGGAGAAAAGTAATCCAAACCCTAATAAATAAGATTCAATCCCCAGTATGGTTGCCAATTATGTTACAAGGAAAATCTCTCTATGGCTAGGGTAAACCAAAACAGATGAAAATGACTACAGAAATCAACTCTCTTCTCCAGTATGTTATGTAAACAAATATTCTAGCAAGACAAGATAAAAGGCCTACCTTGTCCAGACATTTGATGAAGTCCACTATTGAACACTTAACCTAAAGAAATATACCTGCAACTAGTCTTCAACAACCAATAAAAGAAATCATATGGTGATTGTTGGCCATTGGTTATGAAAGTAAGCGAAGAGCAAGGAAGAAAAGGAAAAACATGAAATGTGCAGAAGATACAGTGATTGTCACTGGGTCGAAGTGAGCAAAAGAGAAGAAATGATGGAGCAAAGTAAAAGGAATAAAGTCGATGAACGAGGAGATTGGGGATGACATATCAGAAACTAAGGAAAGATAGGTTGGAAAATCCCTGAAAATGTGGGTCAAGTTGACCTAGGGTTTAGACACATAGGGTTTTGGTATATAGGGTTTTGACACCTAGGTTTTAGCCGAAGGATGTCGATGAGTGATTGTAATGTATAAATAGAGGTCTAGAGGACTTGGGTTGGGTTGTTGATCATTTTCATTGTTGTTACTATTGTTAGTGTTATGATTGTTATTGTCGTATGATTGAGTTAGTAATATTGAGTGAGAGAGAAGTGTTGGGTACGAGAGCCTTCTGTATTGTGAGATCTTCAGCTGGGTGCAAAGATCAACCCTGCAGTTGGGTGCGCAGGGAGGGGAGAGATAGCGAGGAGAAGAGAGAAGATATGCTAGCTGAGAGCACAGACAAGAACTGTATGCTTCATCTTAATATATTATAAGCATAGTTCTGTGGACGTATCCCTAGAGAGAGGGTGAACCACGTATATCTTGTGTCGTATGTGTGATTGATTCTATGTTCTTTTCCTTTTGATATACTTCTATTGAATTGTTGTATTAGATCTGATAGATAGTTGTGTGGAGTAGATATGAGATGGTAAGTGATATATGCATGATGTATTGTTATGGTATTAGATCCACATGATATTCCCCTTGGTTGTAGACATCTCTATCCTACAACCCCCCCATAGATGCTTCGAGTGAGACTGCATATGCTTTTCATGTGTTTCCGAAAGGGTCAGTAGTTAAGGTTTTGTTGGTGCGTTGTTGTAGCGTTGAACCCTGGGTCTGCCCTTGTGCCAACAAATGGTTGTGTTGCCAGGACATGAATCTTCTTGAGGGAATTTCAAGGTGGTTCCCATCAAAGACAAAAATTTAAAAGTGGATAGAAGATCAAGAAAATGACTTCATTGAAGCCCAGAACAAGAACCCTAATCTTAGTACAGAGGATTGGTTGGAGAGATATATATTTACTGATATACATGATATTTTCTTTGGAGGAATCCATCAGGAGCTATATCAGTGGTTAGCTAGGTTAGCAGATACCTAGTTTGAGATCAGATCTAGACCTCTTGTGGTTTGGACATCAACGCTGATCAAGAAGGTTAAGAGAGTTTATAATGTCATGTCAAGAGTAGTGGATCACTGGTTTGATAACACCATTGGAGGGTACATCACCAAGTTTTTTGTTGACTGAGTAGAGTCATATAGCTAAGCCGAGAGATATTTCCTCAAGGGACCTAGAGGAAAATTTTTACATTTTCTGAAGTTGAGGATCAAGATGGTATTGCATGAGAAGAACATATTGAAGATACAATAGATTGGTCAGATTTGAAAAAGATAATGTTAAAAAATTTAGACAATGACAACGACACAAAGGCTGGACATACACGCAGTGGGAGAGAATTCAGAGAAGTTCATCTTGTGAACCTATTTAAGAAGAACTATGGGGACGAGGGTTTCTACAGTGGAGAAGAGGCAGATCTGATGGACGAAGGGAATTTAGAACCTGCTAGGGCAGAGGAAGGGAAAAATGAAGAGCTTCACTGGGAAGAGCCAGAAACTTCATGAACTTCACAGACTGGTGAAGTATGTACTATTATCCCTCCTGTTGATTCAATATCATTAAAAAATCACAATAATCCAAGCAACCAGAGAATTTATATCACTATCTCTAGTAGTCCACCACATACTCAGTCAGAAACCC
This sequence comes from Picea engelmannii, assembly GCA_009831015.1. Taxonomy (NCBI): domain Eukaryota; kingdom Viridiplantae; phylum Streptophyta; class Pinopsida; order Pinales; family Pinaceae; genus Picea; species Picea engelmannii. Next base: position 9,112 of record WSFP011571655.1, read on the forward strand.
TAGGAAGATCTATGGAAGACGAGATGAGGCTCCCTATTTTTAGGGGAGATTGGTCTGAAGACCCTGATCAACAATGGCTCCTATGTGAAGCCATATGGAATATTAAGAATTTCATCGATGAAGCTGTTAAAATAACTCAGTTTAGTACTACCCTAACGGATCATGCACTGAGCTAGTACATGAAGCTTGTGCAAGGACTTGCATAGCCTAAGCCACTGAATGAGTCAATAATGCATCGATTACAGAGTTCAAGAAACCTAAGTCGGAGTCACAATGTATTACAGAGCCGAGAGAGATCAAGAATATGGTAGTTGAACCTGTTTGGGAATTCGATCAGAGATTCAATACCTTGACAGGCTGATTGACTTTTCAGATCCCAAATGAGTAGAACAAAGAATGGTTTATTGTTTCCCTCTTACCACACATCAGAGTTCCTCTGATGAAAAAGAAGATTTATTCACAGGCTGAGGCATTGGAGATCGCCATGAAGTTAGAGTCAACCCCTATGGGAGAATCCATCTTAGGTATGAGTCAAATCTTGAGTCAACTAACTAGTTTGTCTCTACAGGTCGAAGATATGAAGAAAGATAAGGGAAAAGATAAAAGAGAAGACATTTGATGTGTCATATGCAAATCAGAAGGCCATGAAAAGGAACAATATCCCCTATTTCATGAGTACTTGGCCTCTGTAGCTACGAGCCCTTTGAAACAAGTCACCCTACCCCGATGTGAGGTATGAAGAAATATACATTGCCCTAGTGAGTTTTATTACATGCAAAAATATGTCCAGACACATACAAATTTGTATTTCACATTCTGTAAGTCTGTGGGGCATGATGATAGGGATTGTAGGTCTTATGACCTCATGCATGAAAGGTTAAGAGACATATACAAAATTCAAGGTGAAGTAGACTAGGAAGGAAACACTACGTAGTATAAATCCCCTAGGAGAGGAAACTTCAATCCTCGAGGTGGATTCAGAGGAAGAGGAAGTGGAGGAGGTATGGATCGAGGACAAGGATAGATCATTTGTTACAACTGTGCACAACTAGGACACTTAGCAAGGGACTTTTAGAACCCTTTCACTACTTGTAGCTACTGCAGTTCCTTTGAACACGTTATAGAGGATTGTCCTGTGCTGCTAGCTAAGCTTGAGGAAAAATGAGGACCTCAACAGAACCCACAAGTGCAACTGATATATTATGAACCTCGCGGAGAAGACCCTAGAGTTTCCGTTATCACTAGAGGAGACGTTGTTACAGGAGAAGACAAACTAACCCAAGGAAATACTACAAAAGGCTCAGGAGTCAGGAAAGCTACAGAGAATACCCAAACCTTTGATGCAAAGAAAGAAAGACAAATATTTGATGAGGAAAGAAAAGAGTTCAAAGGAGACCAAGTTTCTTCATCAAAGACACAGCCAGAAGTAAGATAATATGGAATGCCTCTTGTTGCGCCTCTTTATTCACCTTAGTGAGCAAAATAGAGGTGCTTGCAAGCTTAGTTGGGTTTTCTAAGTAGGAAAACTGTAAGGAAAAGGGTTAGAGAAAGAAATATAAAAGAACAACTAAGAAGTAAACTAAGAAATAAATAACAACTAAACTAATGAGCATAGGGACATAAGGAAAAAA
>ML912859.1:0-10345 GCA_009831015.1 Picea engelmannii
TGTCAAAAAAGAGATTGTAGCTCCTTTTATTTTGCATTTATTTCTATAAATTCTGATTCAAAGGATCCTGGTGGCCTTTACAAGTTGGGTTGACTCCTATAAAGGGTTTCGGAGGGTTGGAGGTCCAATCCAAGAGTCCCCAATTTTTAAGCCAGGTTTTCTCTCTGGTTTCCATGTGCTCTTCTGTTTTTCTTCCCATGTAGTTGGGAATAATACTCCATGTTAACAGGTTGCTTTAACTTTGTGTGGAGTAACTTCTTTATTGTTGAATATTCTTTTGTTTCTCCTAGGTAGCTGGCAATCCTGCACCACCCAAAAATGTTTCTTTTGCTTTGAGCATTGATATAGGCATTGCTTTTGCACTTCTACATTTTATTCACTCATTTGTTGGACATTAATAAAATTATTCTATCTTATCTTATCTACTACTGCAATGTTTTCTGTCATAAAACCTTTAGTTATTTGGAGACCTTTCCAGACCACCAATGCCTCTGTCTGGTTGTTAGTAGCAGTGCCAAGACTCCATGCAAATTCCACACTTGGAGCCCCCTGGATTGAAGATAAGTCCCCTTGCTCCACAGGAGTTTCCCTTGGTTGTCAAAAAAGAGAATGTAGCTCCTTTAATTTTGCATTCATTTCTATAAATTCTGATACAAGGGATCCTGGTGGCCTTTACAAGTTGGGTTGAGTCCTAAAAAGTTTTGGAGGATTGGAGATCCAGTCCAAGAGTCCCCAATTTTAAGCCAGGCTTTCTCTCTGGTTTCCATGTGCTTTTCTGTTTTGCTTCCCATGTAGTTGGAAATAACACTCTGTTAACAAGTTTATGATGGACGCTTTAACTTTATTGCTGAACACATTTTTGTTTCTTCTTATCCATGTCTTCTAGTAGATGTATGATGCTCCTGGGTAGCTGGCAATCCTGCATCACCCAAAAATATTTCATTTCCAGTTTTCCGGTTTTGAAGAATTCCAGTAGCAGGTTAATCAGTTCCCAGTGTTTATTAAGGTCATCAAGTAGTCTCAAGCCTCAGATTTCTTTATAACTGAAAGGCACCACAACGAGTAGACTGAGGCATAAATCCAGAAGGCCATTGGTGAGATGCCATGTGGCATCTGGTAATTTGGTGGAGATGTGGACCTAGTTGAGATAGTCAACTTTAATTAGCCAATCTCAGAAAGGACATCCATTTGATTTTCTTCAGTAGAGGTTTTTTAGTCAGGGATCCTGCGTAGCCTGAGCTCCAGGTTGAGAAGGCGAACGTCCAGGAGGGGAGGGATCTTGGATTTGGGATTCAATCTCAGAAAGGACAAGAGACCAAACTTTTAAAGTAAATCTGCACAGCTGAAGAAAGATGGGAAGAGGATTCCTCCTCAACCTTACTACAGAGCTACATTGGGAAGGTCCCTGTATACCTTTTTTGCGGAGATTTTAGTGGTTRACAAACWCTTATGTGTTAACAAACAGGAAAAAGCATTGATTTTTGGACGCCATGATCTCTGCTATTAYACCTCTTAGTTTACGGATTTGATCTGTTAGGGGAAATTGCTGTATTGTTACAGTTGTTGATAGTCTCATATTTATTGTCTATATTGTTCTTGGCTGGGCATTCCAGGTTCAATATCTCTGTKATCAAACTTCATGKMTKTTGYMWSTTGCAAGTAATAGGCATATTGTTGCTGGCTGCAGTTCCTRTCAATTATCTCAAGTTTATTGATATGTCATTGTAGGCTATGCAACTGATTTTCCCTTATACCTTGCATATTTGTTCGTTCTTGGGGTTGTCAATGCCATCTGTTCTCCCATTCCACACATTAGAAATTATATCAGTTCATTCTCGTTTCACTCTTGTTTATGTATTATAGTTTCAGTGAAAAGCCTAAAACCCTGGTCAAGGTGCAAAGGTATCATCAAGTTTGAGTTAATTTGTTTCTTGTAATAGCTGTTTCTGATTGTTGCACAAAGTTTCTTTCGCTTTCTCTTCTAATTCTTTCTTTCAGGCATTGTGTTCTTAATGGAAATCCCGTACTCTTCAGCCATTCAGCCATTTTGTGGAGTCTTCAATCCACCCTTGTCTTATTATGTTATAATTGAAGCTTCTTATTATCAATTTATCTCCTATTCATAAATTTGCATTCGTAGGAATCTAAATTGGATCTTCCTAATAAATTAGGGCCTTAACTGGATTTAGCTCTTGATTAACTAACTTCTGGGTTTAGAAATGGAATCTATCATCAACATTCTAGCCTTCAATTAAGTTTCTAACATCTATTATAGTTAACCTGAATTATATGTAATGAGATTATTGCTTTCTTTGTATAGGGATTCCTGCCAACCACAGTCCAAAGTATCAAGCAATTAGTCGTAAAGCAGTATTCCTTTCCACTTTGGGCGAGGGAAAAATAGCAGTCACTTAGGAACCTTCTTTTTGTCTGCAGCTTCTTGATGATGCTATGGTAGGAATTTGTTTTTTTATCATATAACAGGAACACCTATACAATGCTTTGATATCCAAGTATAGATCCTGCCTAAAGGAGATGGTGTAAGGCATGGTGCTTTTAACATACATTTGATATGAATCTTTCTATTTATTGAGAGAAATGATATTCTAGAAATCTACCTGGGGTAGTCTGTTTACTTTGTTTTTTTCACGAAAATCGGACAGATAAATTTGTTTATGAGCTTTAATGGCTGTTTGGTTGAAAATATTGGGTGTTCTTTACTAGTTTTTAACAATCTTGTGCTCTTTCAGATAGATTTGTTTATGAGCTTTAATTGCTGTTTGGTTCAAAATATTGGGTGTGCTTTGCTAGTTTCACTGCACAATGTGGTTTGTCTTCCTTATGAGCTAATTGTGCTTTCATCACTTTAAATCGACCATGATTGAGGTTCTGTTTGTTTTCTTCTGCTTCATTCAGAGGTCAACAGCCGAGTAGCACAAGCATTGAGCTACAGAACGGAGATACCATGTTTTCTGCCTCGTGCTCTTCAAAAGGTAGGCATTTTACAGTTTCTGTTCTTTCCTTACCTAGAATGTCAAATAGCCTATAAATCATATAGCAATTGAAATGAACAAGCCTAGCCTAATGCAAATAGTATTGAACAAGTTTGGTCTGGTTGTTGAAATGCACTTTTGTAGGATTCCTCGATAATTACAGATTTTTTGGAGTTAGATCCAGTGGAAGATCTCTGTAAGAAGGGAGATTCTCCTTGCGATGGTATTTATCCATCATACACATTTTTTTGATCCTCTGTCCTTTTTGGCATTATATTACAAGTATGTGATATAAACTCGACTTTCAAGCTCGTGTGTTTTCCTGTGTTTCCATATAGATATGAAGCTGGAAGATGTGGATTACGATGATTCTTTCCTGGAGTGCCTTGAGATTTTGCAGAATGCCTCCAAAAACTGGCCTGGTATTATGGAGGATTGCGTCTATTGAGATGCAGAAGTTGTTACCAATTATCCTTTTTGGCATCTCTTCTAGACTGATGGCGGGTTCAATGACATAGTTGCACCGCCATATGGTTGTAATAGAAACCGGGGTTTATGAATGGCCATTGTAATAGCCTATAGGATTTTTGGGATGCAGTTACCTTTTCTGCTATTTATAAATGCATAGAGGCATATGAAATGGGATTGGGATTTTTTTGGGGATTGGGATTGTTTACATGATATTATTTTTTTGGGATATTATGGCTATTATATAAATTTTACTTTAAAAGGTTAAAAAATGTAACTGTTGTTGTAAGACTATGTATGAAAATTATGTTAATTAAACTTTTTAAGTAACAATAATTTTAATGACAAACAATCTTAATGACAATTGCATCCTTATATGATTGTAATAATAGATTGAAAATGTTACTGATACTACTGTTATATGACTGTAATAGATTGAAAATGTTATTGATATTACTGTTAGAATGTAAGTATGAAAACTAATTAAGTCACCTTATAACTGATGGTAAGTTTAATAAAATAGTTGTATCAGTATATGGTTGTAATAGAAAGAGGAGTTTATATGGTTGTAATAGAAAGAGGAGTTTATGAATGATTTATAATTCTTTTTTTGTTTGCTAACGCTTTTGTTATTTGCCCACATCAATTTTTGGTCACACCAATCCTTAATATGGCTGGATTTTTTTGGGTGTCCTCTAGACTATCATGAATTTCAAACTTGACTATCATGAATTTCAAACTTTGACTGTCTTACCGAACAAAACCCCAACCCTAACCCTTGAAATCATGTACTTATTTTTTCTATTATTTACAATTTATAATACATAATCACATGAAATTATTTTTTTCAAAAATGGAATTGCTTTTGGATAAAAGAGTTATTACATTACTATAAAAAGTTGAAAATGTAGCTGATGCTATTTATAAATATATAAATAGTATATAAAATTAATATACAATATATGATATATTTTTGGGAGAGAATGGTTTTTACATAAATTTACTATATAAAATTAAAAATGTTATTTTTTGAAAAGTGGAAATGTTTTTGGATAGAAGAGTTATTACATTACTGTAAAAAGTTGATAACATAGGTGATATTATTTATAAGTATATAAATAATACATAAAATTAATTTTTTTAAATGATTATATGATATTTTTTGGAATTAATTTTTGAAGTTATTTATAAATATATAAATAGTAAATAAAATTATTATTTTTAAATGATTAATATATAATATATGATATTTTTTGGAATTAATTTTGGGATAAATGGTTTTTATATAAATTTACTATATATAATTGAAAATGTTATTGATATTTACATAAATTTGTGATTTCGGATTCTGACAAAAAAACCCAAAACATAGAATAGTTAAACAACACCAATGACAATCTAGAATGAAGATCTCCCATCTTTATTTAACCTTACATTTAAGATTGAAGTTTGGTTCAGCCCTGTGTATCCATCTGTACGTTTCCATCAACATTCTTTATTATAGTAACTTTAATCTTTGTAGTTTTATATTGTTTTATGAAAATTTGATATTAATATTTTTTCCTTGTTTTATGGAGATTTGATATTAATATTTGGAAAGAGAGTTTAAAGTAAATAGAGTTTAATTTATGGAGTTTTATGAAGATTTGATATTGATATTTTTTCCTAGTTTTATGAAGATTTGATATTAATATTTGGAAAAAGAGTTTAAAATAAAAAGAGTTTAATGATTAAGGTTAAAAGAGTTCTATTAATATAAATTTTAATCTTTTTAATTTTATGGAGATTTGATATTAATATTTTTTTTAGTTCTTTCTTATTTATGAAGATTTGATAGTAATATTTAAAAAGAGAGTTTAATATTGATTGAAGTTAAATTAAAAGATTCTCCACTTAACCAGGGATGGAAATTTATTTTAAAATGTAGAAACCTTGGCGAATCTTAGTAATCCTTCATATGCCAACTATAAATGTTTGGTGAAATTTTTGTAAAAATATTCAAATTTCTAAGGATTCTATATAGTTTGTATAAAATTTTGGTGATAGAATTTGGGCGAATCATTTTTAGAATAACGAATCTTGCCCCTAAAATCATCCCTGCACTTAACACACATATTATGTGGGTTACATTGTAATATTGATTGATTGTAACACACATACTATGTGTGTTACAATTTAACACACATAGTATGAGTGTTACAATGTAACAATATTATTTTAATATATTTTAATAAATATATATGGGTAGAGAAAATAATTACTATTACTAATAGTCACTCACTGGAAGTTTACATCTAAATTGATCTTATTTTTATTGAATGAAAATTTTAATAGTTTTTTATCTTATTTTTTAAGAAAATTTTTGTATATAAAATTTTGGGCACTTCTCAATATTTTGTGGATGGTACATAGTGTAAATCACTAGTTGTTAATCACTTTGCTTGACTTGGTAAGAACATTGAGTGAGGTGTTAATCACTTTTCTTGACTTGGTAACAACATTGAGTGATATAAATAATAGAGGCAAATCAACCTCAAGATTTACATGAAGTTCAAAGCACTTAGCTAGATGAATTAATCCACCAAACTGTCATCCTAAACCTTTTTTTTCACACAAAAAAAACATATCCACTATTATTCTATTAGAATCAAGTGTTCTTTCAAGTTACAATAAGATCAATAAGATCTACAATTCTCTTATAATCTCTCCAAAATCCTTGATAGATTGTGTTATACTTTGAGCAAGTTTCTAGAGAGTTGTTATTGACAAGTGTCAATTGCTTTACATAATATCATAATCTTACTTATCAAAAAAGAAAAAGTAAACTTTCCATCTAGTGTCTAGTTACATTGGAATGTAACTTTAGAAAATAAAAAAGCTATCTGTATTTACTACAATCTCTTTAAAGATCTCATAAAAAAATCAATCCAGGGAACTGTACAATGCTTTTTTGGAGAGTAGATTTAGATTTGTATGAATTGGATTTCTTCAAACATTGCCTTTAAACATCTTATATGTTCTTTCCAACTATTCTAGTAACAAACATACTTTTAATTTTAATCCAAGATTAAAATTAGAATAATTAATAAAATCTAAATGTTGAACATTATCCATCTTTTTTATTATAAAATGTGTAAATTAATACAATTATAACAACATCTAATTAATAATTAATATATTATAAAGTGAGATCCAAGTGAGAAATAAAAAAATTGTTTACACATGTTGAATACAAATGTTAAGATACATTATAGTGGTACCATATAACAATTTTGTTCATCCAGTGGTTGTAATATTAAATATATTATAATACTATAAATATTAAAAAAAAAACATTGTAGTGATCTTGGCATAAGTGACATGTGGATTACTTATATAATAGATGTCCTCATCTGATTCTTCATGAGATGAGTGGAGGTTTGAGAACCTTTCAAACTTTAAAAGATAGGTAGAGAGAAACATTTAGTATTTTAAATATTTTTTATTTTTAATAATAAATTTTAGATATAAAAATGTTAATTTTGAAAGGTTATAAATATTTTTTTATTATAAAATTTTGAAAATAATTTTTTTTTTTTTAATTTATGAATTGTTCTATAATTTTTCATATTAAAATTCAAATTTTTTTACTCACATTATATTATTATGAAAAAATATATCTAAAATCTATTAAATAAAAAATACAATCTTTAAATAAAATCACATTATATTAAATAAAAAAATGAAAAAAAAAAATTACATTCAACGTTACCAATCTTTAAATAAAATCACATTATATTAAATAAAAAAATGAAAAAAAAAAAATTACATTGAACGTTACCAAAATTTAGCATTGAGTAAAAAAAAAAATACCACATTGTATTAAAAGAAATGATAAGAAATATATTTTTTACATAAAACCAAAGTTTAGCATTGTATAAAATGAGTAAAAAAAAATATGTTGCATTGAATTAGAATAATATTGTAATTCCTTGGCTTAATATAATATTTGAAGTAGATATTATTATTATTTTTAAAGAGATTTTTGCATTTTGAAATTATGGATTCATTATAAAAGGAAAATGTGTTTCTTTTTCCATTAAAGAATTACACAATTTCAAAAGTTGTTACATATCCTTAAACTCAATTTCATGAACATTGGAACACCTCTTGTCTTACAGCCTCATCATTAAGGAAATTATGAAGAGTCACATAGATCTTATTAGTTTTTAGAGGAACATTTGATATTAAATATATTTTTATTTCCCTGAGTCCAAAGCTTTGTTGATTCGATCGTTGGTAGAGATCGGTACCCTTACCTTGCATACTGCTCCTTGGAGGCTTTAGCCATTGCCTCTATTGTTTCCTTCCAACGAGTCCATTGTTGGTTTGTTGAGATTGTGCCCCTGTTACAGTGAGTAGGTTACCCCCATTCAAATACTTATTGAATTCCCTTGGCCATCTTCTATTGAATAAGTAGGGGTTGAAACATATCAATAGGGAGGACATTTATAGACAATTTGTTCAAGTAACTAAGGTAGATCCACCCCGCTCAAGCCAAAGATGACATTATATGCAAATCATTTCATAGAGATGAGAGATAGCCTCATTATCTCACCATTCTATACTCTTTGACACTAGATATATACCCTCATGATCCCTCTTGGCTAGTTCTAAGTTGGTTCTCATTGGATTTAGGTGGAAGTTGATCACCATATTTCACGAGAAAATAGATAGGACTTGTTAACTTTGCCACCTACATGAGATCGAGATAGAGGAGCATCTCATTTTTCAATGCCCCATCTATCACGAGATTCGTGGTCGATATCACTACATTTTTAGGGAGTCCCAGAACTTCCTTTCCGTCTTCTTTCAATATTTGGACCATTTATACTTGGATTTATACATGAGGAAGGTTTCCAAGTTTAGATCATATATGCTTAGATAATCCACACCATCGAATACTATCAACATGATCACCTCCTCCTTCCAGATGCTCACAGGCAGAGGAAACAAGAGGTAGGTAGAGATCAATTTCACCACCTTAGTTTCCAGTTCTATGAGACCTCAAAGATATCCCCACCCTCCACCTGTGAGACCTTTGTGACATTGCTAGATTAAACACGGTTCTTCTATTCACAACAAACACCTTCCATCCTATTCTTTTAGATCTAAGCAGAGAGCAACCACTTCCAAGATACACGTTGTATACATATATTCAAGTACTTCTTCCTTTTCCAATTCATCAGGACAATCCTCCTTCAGGGGTTTCTTCACCTCAACCTTAGATGGTAAGAGAGATCCACTTGTTAGAACAAATTCAGAGTTTAGTAGCTCCTCCTCATCAGTAGGTGATGTCTCCTTTAGGGCTTCAACACATACTCCAAGCACCTCAAAGGCTTGAGCACATACTCCATGTGCTTTCGATCAAGACATTTCTCTAAGGTTTTGAGAGGGATATGTTGGCACCCAAAGTTTTGGGTCCAGTTTTGCACACACGCACCAAGGAAGGAGTGCGTGCCCATTTCATAGTTTTGCGCACACCTGAGTAAGTGCACTAGGATTTCCAAGAGGTGCGCATCGGACCGGGTTTTGTCAACAACGCATAGAGTATAAAGACTACCAAGTGCGTGTCGATCCGAGTTTTGTCAATTTCTCCGGAAACCAAGAAGATGCTCGCCAGAAGCAAGAAAGGAATCATCGGGAAATCTCCCTGAATGATTATTTCTAGCAACATACAGAGACATGGGGTGGCCAGATGATGAGTTGGTCATGTAGTTAAGATTTCCATTGATGCAAAAATTCTATGTGGAGCGCTAGCAGGTACCTAAAGCATGCAAGGTAGTTGGATCAGACAAGTGAGTGGAACCTAACAAAAAGAGACAACGCTCCCCAACAATGAAGGATATAAAAAGGAGCTTTAAGCTTAGATCAAAGAGGTTGGCTAACCCATTAGTGAGTCTATGTACATGCTATTTAGCTAGTCTGAGGATAGAGAGTTAGCTACCAGCATCAAGCTCACTCTGAGCCTGCTGTGATATTGTAATGTCTTGAATATATTCATGTACCTTGATATGTCTAAGTCCTAAGGAGAAGTGCATGGTGCAATCTGTTGTATTCCCACTGCTAATATAGTAATGCTATGAATTTGTATGGATGTCATAGGCAATGGTTCTGTGCACTATATATCTATGTTGCGATGGAATACTTCCAACAATGAATATATGACAATTTTTTGATCTATTATGTGCCTATTATGAATGAGTTGAATATGTGTGTGTATAGTGTTAATTCTTAGTCCTTAATGGGTTATCATATCTGAGGTATATGGATGCCAATTGTAGTAATGTGTAGTATGTTTAATCCTTTATCCTTGACACAAGACCTTATGGTCTCTGTGATCCTCTCCACATCTCCGGTGAGACATTCCTCGGCCCCAACCGAGGATTGATATGCCAATGCTTTGGGGTTTTGTTGGACACGCTCTAGACTAACCCTGGGTCTAAACCTCCCCAGTGTTAAGAAGGTCGGTGCGTGTGCAAGCGTGAACCAAAAACAATGACAAACAACCCAACATGATACCCTCTGTTCTAAGACTCCTAGCTTTGTAGTTTCTTTTGTTTATTTGATGATAAATTGTAGATTATATGTCTTTGACCTCAGAGGATAGATATATCCCTTTAGAAGTTGCACTTACACTCCCACTATGTATTGTTTATGATGTGTCTAATAGTCCCTTTCTCTTTCACTTATTTATAGTCACTTATTGATTAATAAAATTATTTTATCTTATCTTGTTTACAACTTACCATTGTAAAAAAAACTATTTCCATTTTTTTTCTATCAATAAACTATATATATATATATATATATATATATATATATATATATATATATATATATAT
>WSFP011571666.1:0-10741 GCA_009831015.1 Picea engelmannii
ACACACATGCATATAAACACATAAAACAGATAGAATAACATTACCCAAATAACTCAGAGATAAGCAAGCTCAAACATTTGAAGCAAATCTCCTCTATTATATTCCTTCATCAAAACATTTACAAGAGTTATCACAACTCTCAGCTTCTCTCTTTGAAAACACTCACAATAAGCTTCAACCACAATTACAATAATCTTCAACAACCTCTTTTCAGAATATATTACATACATTTATACATGGAGGGGATTCTCGAGCTTTCCTTCAGAATAATCTAGTGATTTTACATCATAATTAAAGCACTATACCACTAATATTATTACAATTAAATGAGCATTTACAATATAGATACGAGTCGATGCTTTAAATCTGTACAATCCTTTAAGCATTAAAGAAATTACAATCTCCTGGATTATTTACAATGGCTCTTGCCTCAAAATATTAAAGGTCCTTAAATTACAATACTTTCAAAATACTAAAGTGACACATTCTCCTTGGGATCCAAAACATTTTTAATGCTCGCTGGATGCTGATCTGTCCTCCACTTGGCCTCATTGAATGTTGATGGCGATGCTCCTGCATCACACTCCTCTGGGAAAAAATATTCATGGACTCCTGTCCATGAGATCCTGCACTGTCTTTCCATTCTTTTGGATATTAATTTCAGTTATCCAACTTCCATATTTTGCTGGATGATCTTTCCACTTAACCATATACTCATAATACACATTTCTCCTGGTTTTCTTAGCAATCCTCTGATCTAAAATATTCTCTATCTGTGGATTCTCTGCTATGGGCATCTATCGCTTCCACTGAATCTCATCTTGATCATCTGTCCCTTCTGTATCATCCATCATGTAAGGGTATAAGTATGCTACATTGAATATTGGTGATATTCCAATGCCCTATGGCAGTTCAATATCATAAGAATTTGTAGCAAATTTTCTGAGGATCTTACAAGGTCCTATCTTTTTCATATTCAACTTGTTATATTTCTCTTTCAGAAATATTTCCTTCCTTAGGCATGATAAGACTTGATCTCCAATTTCAAAATTCACCTCTCTTCTTCTCTGGTCTACTCTGATTTTGTATTTTTGGTTGCTATTATGTACCTATCCCTTGATTTGATCATGCAACTTATGCATTTTTGCAGCAAAGTCCTCTGCTCATGCGCTTCAAAATTCATATCATCCCAAATATATCAACTCTAAAATTCCTCTTGGATGCATCCCATATACTATCTGGAATGGGCTCTTACCAATAATCTTATTCAGTGATTCGTTAAATGAAAACTCTGCTTGGGACAATATTTGATCCCACTGACTGTTATGTCCAGTGACCAAACTCCTTAAAATATTCTCTAAACTTCGATTCACTACCTCAGTCTATCCATATTTTTGAGGATGATATGTTGAAATGAAATAAAAAATTGTCCCTAGTTTCTTCTACAAGGTCCAAAATTGTCCCACAATTTCAACATCTCTGTTGGAAACTATACTCTTTGGCAACCCATGAAATCTCACAATCTCCTTGAAAAATAAATTCGCTATGTGAGTAGCATCACTGGTTTTGTGACACAGTATGAAATGTGCCATCTTCAAAAATCTGTCAACAACCACAAAGATTGAATCAATTCCTCTCTAGATTCTTGGAAATCCAAGAACAAAATCCATACTTATAGCATCCCACAACTTGTCTGGAATAGGAAATGGTTGATACAATCCAGTGTTCTGCTGCTTTCCTTTATCATACTAGAAGATGCTGTATCTTTCCATGAATTTCTTCACATCATACCTCATACCTAGCCAATAATATGAAGAAATCAACTGCGCATACATTTTATCATGGCCAAAGTGTCCAACCAATCCTCCGCTATGTTTTTCTTTTAGCATATTGACCCTCATTGAGCATTTTGGGATACACAATTGAATTCCTTTGAAAAATTGTTCGTCTTGGGTCAGATACTCCATCCATTGATTTATGTCCCTTAACAAAGGGTTCTCACATGCTTCATAATCTTTCTTGAAATCCGAGTCTTCTTGATACATCTCATTGAGGTGTTCAAATCCCAAAGTCTCCACTTGGAATTCCTGCAAGATCAAACATCTCCTGCTCAAAGCATCTGCAACTTTGTTAGTGTTTCCACTAATATGCTTGATAAAAAATGTAAAATTATGCATGAATTCTACCCATTTGGCATGTCTCTAATTCAATTTCTCTTGTCTAGTTATAAACTGCAAAGCTTGATTGTCAATATACAAAACAAACTCTTTCGGGATAAGATAATGCCTCCATTTTTTTAAAGCTTGTATTACAATATAAACTTATTTTTCATATGTTGAATACTTCCTCTTAACATCATTCATCTTCTCACTGAAACAAGCAACAAGCTTGTTACCTTGACTTAAAACTGCACCAATGGCTACTCCACTTGCATCACATTTTACCTGAAACGTCTTCTTAAAATCTGGCAGAATTAAAATAGGTTGTTCTGTTATATTTTATTTCAATACTCTATATCCCTTCTCAACTTATTTTGTCCAATTAAAATATCCATGTTCCTTCTTTATGGTATTCAATATGGGTGCACAAATACTGCTGAAATTCCTGATGAAAATCCTGTAGAAACTTGCCAACCCATGAAAACTCCTTACTTCAAACATGCTTCTTGGAGAAGGCCATTCTCTCATTTCCCTCACCTTCTCTAGATCCATCTTCAATTCATTTGAAGATATTACGAACCCCAAATACACAAGTTTTTTTTCATAAAAGAACATTTCTTCAAATTTACCAACAACTTCTCCTGTTGCAACCTCCTCAACACCATTTTAAAATGTCTCAAATGCCCCTCTTCACTCTTACTGAAAATCAGGATATCATCTAAATAAACAACCATGAACTTACAAATAAAGTCTTTGAGTAATTCATTCATCAACCTCATAAGCGTACTTGGTGCATTCGTTAAGTTAAACATCATAACAAGCCACTCATACAGTCCTTCATTTGTTTTGAATGTTGTTTTCCATTAATCTCACTCTCTCATTCTTATCTGATGATAACCACTCTTCAAGTCTATTTTGGAAAAATAACTAGCTCCACTCAAGAAATCCATTAAATCAT
Organism: Picea engelmannii; assembly: GCA_009831015.1. Classification (NCBI taxonomy): domain Eukaryota; kingdom Viridiplantae; phylum Streptophyta; class Pinopsida; order Pinales; family Pinaceae; genus Picea; species Picea engelmannii. The sequence goes on from WSFP011571666.1 coordinate 3,118, forward strand.
CCATTATGGGTAAAGGAAACCTATACCTGGTGGTTATCTTGTTGATGGATCTAGAACCTGTGCACATTCTCCAACTTCCATCCTTCTTCAGACTCAACACAATTGGTACTGCACACAGGCTCAAACTTTCCCTGATCAAACATTTATCCAACAACTCTTGGAATTTTCCTTGACCTCTTCATTGTCTCGAGGTGTTAATATGTATGCTTCTTTGTTTGGAAAAATTTCTTTTGGAATAAGGTCAATATGGTGTCTGATACTCCCAATGGTCGGTAAAGAGTGAGGTAGCTCATCCACCACAATATCATCAAACTCATCCAATAACTCCTGAACTTCTATAGGAAAATCATTAATAGAATTTCTTGTGAGAATGACTCTCAACTTGCTTACAACATCAAATTGCATTTTCTGGTCTTTCTTGACTTCTTTCAAGAGTTTCTTCCCACTCATGAGAAGTATGTTAGGACTAGCTTCCTCTTTGAATCCTTTATCTTCTATTGGAAACAACATATGATTACACCCATTCTTCTCCAGGGTATAAGTGTTCTTCCTTCCATCATGTATGAAATTCCTGTCATATTTCCATGGTCTCCCCAATAGAACATTACAAACATCCATGGGTATAACATCACATAGAAATTCATCTCTATAACCACCTATTTTAAATTCAACTTTAAATTGTCTACTTACCATGACTTGATGTCCTTTCTACAACCATGATACCTTATATGGATTCAGATGTGTAGTTGTCTCCAACTTCATCTTTTCCACCATCTCTGTGGATACCAAGTTATCAATACTTCCACTATCTATGATCACCTTGCATACTCTGTCTCTGGTCTTGCAAGTGGTTCTGAACAAACATTTCCTATGGAATGGTTTTCATACCTTTTTCTTTGGATTTACGAGTACTTTCCTCATCATGAGTGATATTCCTTCTTCTGTTGCTTCTGCCTTCATCTTTGTCTCCACATTCTTCTTCCATGCTTCATAAATGTGAGATTCTTCACCTCCTACATTCTTCCTTTCGGGACATTCCCAAGACATATGCCCTATTTTTCCATAGGCATAACACTTCACTTCTCCTCCTCTGCCTCTTCCTGTACCTTTGGGAAAATAATTTCTTCCTCCATAGTGTCCACCTTTAGAACTTCCTCTTCTTTCTTTCTGACTGTTGTATCTTCCAACTTCACCTCTGGGTTTCTGGAATGTTTCTCTGATGATTCCTCTTCCTCTGTTAGGCCTCCTTCCTCTGTTCCGTTGACTCTGCTTCATCGCCAGCTTTTCTTCTACCTTCAGGGAAACCTGATAAGCATCTTCCATAGTTCTCATTTTCATCATGCTAATCTCATCCTAGATTTCGTATCTCAACCCATTAGTGTACCTATCAACTTTTTCTTCATCATTCTCCTTGTGTCCTGCTCTTATGTTCAACTTATAAAACTCTTTGGTGTACTCCTTCACCGACAAACCTTTCTGTCTCATATTTTGTAGCTTCTTGAACATATTTAACTGGTAATCCTTGTGTAGTGTCCCCAAGGCCGAGCCCCGTAGTGAACCATGTTCTGAAAAGAATTGTAATTATGATTTATAGGCTGGTGAGCCGAGTTCTTATAAGCTAGAGACTTATGTGTTGTTAGGCCAGGGAGCCTAAGTGTTGAAGGCCAGGAGCCTGCTCTTGTATATGTAATCGCGCAGAACAATTAATAAAATATAAACACCGCCATGTGCAGACCGACCACGATGAATGAGTGAAGGGGGACTAAGCATCCATAGAGTGGGCAAGGAATTAGGGGTTGGAAGGTGGGAAAAGGGGCTAAGTGTTGAGCCTAGGAGGTTTAAGCCTGGGAATAATATTTTATTATTATTCCAAAAGAACATGTGCCATTTATGTTTTATCCTAAGTTCCTAACCATAACAAAGGTAATTCATGTCGAGGAATGCATGCAGTTTCAAGGGTGACAAGTGTCCACCCTAATGCATGCAAATAAAACAGACGAGGTAAGCCATGGAGGCTCTCTCTCCCGCATTCCACCCGACTACCTGAGCGTGTAGGGAGCGCTGAATAGTACGACCAACCCAACCTCTGCAAAAATACCTCGTGCGTTTCCAAGAGTCGAGAACCCGGTATTGTCTTTGACAGTACGTGCACATCCTCTGTCCGAATGATTGAACCTATGCATGGAGGCTCTGTTCCAAAGCCGAGACCCTGAACCATTCCACCATTGTTGAACCAGTGGGAAAGCCTGTATTGTTCTGAAGAGCCGGTCTCACCCTCCGTTCTGAGTCGTGGAGTCTGTGTCGACCCCTGCAGGAGTTACTCATCACGCATTCCTGTGAACCATCACTATGAGGCCTCGAGCCATTGTTGAGCCTGTTTGAGAGGCCGTGTTTGTATTTCCAATTGGCTATGGTAACCACGAAGAGCTGGACTATGCGTGGCTTGATGGCCAACGCAAGTTGTGATTGAGCCTGTGTGTGATCTCTCTCTAGGTGAGGGAGGTGGATGTTGTTGGAAGAGGTTTCCTCCAGAGAGTGTCCAGCACCAGCTTCGGGCTCTGAGACTTTCTGATCCAGTCTGTTTCCGAGACCCAGAGGGGGAGGTTAGCACCGATGGAATGTGCTTGTGAAGGTGTATACTCCCGGGCGGAACAGGCATGTGGGGAATGAGAGTCTGATAGTAGTGGGCGTAAGATGGCATACTGGGAAGAGTCCTTCCAGATTTTATGTGATGTTTTCCCTGTAACCTCAGCCTAGCCTAGGATTCCTTGCCTTGGGGTGGAGCTTAGTCCCAGCTCGGGGGTGACCCACTACTGAGCTGATGAGTAGTGTGGTCTAAGGCTGGGAGGTTCGTGGAAGGCCTGCACTTGGTTGGTGGAATCTACCACTGTTAAAAGATAAGTATCTGATTATGCCTTAGTCATGTTTTGCAGGACTGTGCTGCTTATGTTATCGTGAATTCCGCTGTGTATATGAATTAATATTAAGTAGAATTGATTGTTGATTATGGAAGTAATTCATATGAATATTCTGTGTAGAAGGTGTTTATTTGTTTAAATGAATGGGATTATAATACCTGTATGAGTTATGTATAGAGTGGTGTTAAAGTTTCCTTTTAAGAGCGATTAAGCCTTAGTAGCAAGAAAAGGGGTGCTATAGTTTGGTATCAGAGCCAAGGTTTGAACACTGAGCCTAGATGGGCCAGTGGAGCGGTCTTTGGACCGAGAATGCGAGCGGAAATTGGGTCTGGAAGGCCAATTTCGGACCCTGGTTTGCTCCAAAGTGTCAAGGAGTTACTTGACGAGTTTTTAAGCTCAGGAGGTATAGTGGCGTTATGAAACTGCCGCCAGTGTGGTATAAGTCCACACGGAGAGAGGACTCCACACCAGAAGTGTAGGAGATTTAGGATTTTTTCAGGAGGGAAGGTGAACCCTCGTGACCATTAGATCTGGAAAGTGTGCACGAGGTTTAAATCCCTTTGAAAATTGCATGGGAGTGTGGAAATCGTGATACACGAAATCTCGAATTAGTTAGGAACCCTTTGAGCCGTTAGATATCGGCTGGAAAACCCGACAGCTATTGGATTTGTCAGGAGATATCCGAGGATTAAAACCCCAGTGAATAGGGACAAAAGCCCTGAAATAGATCTAGACTGTCCGAATGACGAAGGCCACGTGTCGTGAGATTACCCATTTTGGGAAATCGGGAATCCTGATGACGAGGCCTTGGGATTTTTTGTGGTGAAAACCCCGAGATAGATCTGAACCGTTTGATGGATGGAGGTTACGTGTCGAGAGATTAACTGCGTCGGGAAACCAGGGATTGAGAATTTGGGAATTCCGTGATCGAGAGTTCGGACTCTCGTGATGATAAACCCGATGAACGAACGAGAATTCTTTTGGAGAATCTCCGGGTTTGTAACGACTGTCCGATGTGAGGAAGAGACGTCGGCTTTAAGTTGGGGCGCGAAATACAAAGAGGCACTGTGTTTATTTGAACCGTGATCATGACCCATGATCACATGGGAACAGAGAGAGAGAGAAAGAGCTAGCTTGCGCTAGGCCTCCATCGGTAATTCGGGGTTTCTGATTATGCAGAAATCAATGGAAAAGTTGATTGAGGTAGCGGGTATGATTGAGGAAGAAATCGACGTTCTGGGAGATGGGAGGTGAGAAGAGTTGAACACCTTCGAAACCCAAAATCCTGAAACAATCTACACCGTAGATCATGGGAGAATAACTTGACCGTTGGATCAAGTAAGTTAGTAGACAATGAATTCGTGATTTCGGCAAATGGAAGTTCAAGATGTGTGGATGCATGAACTTCCGACACCCGAAACCCTGAAACGCCAAAAGGATCTGCGTCGTAGATTTGAGAAAGATCTGACCGTTGGATTTTTCTAGGAATGGATGTGGACACATGGAGATGTACCACGTGCCAGTGGGTCGAGAAGAGAAGCGAGAGAGGTGGGACCCGATGACGTCGTTAAAAAGTGACGTGGGGCCTCATGAACGTACCACATGCCACGGTGGTGAAGGGCGACAGCTGTGCTGTGGGCCTGGAGAATAAAGTAATTCGCGATTTCAGGGACTCGCGAGATAAGGGCATGGGAGCTCGATATTGAAACTCGTAAAGTCGCGAAGTAGCGAGAACGAGAGGAGAAAAGTCAACATCGCTTCTCGGGGTTTCGTGAAAGGGAGGCACCAGGGTTGGATGCCATAGCTCACGAAGGTGCGAGTAGCGAAGAGTGCTTGCACTTAGCCCTAGACTACGGTCATGTGTAGCAGACGCTAGCGAGGAGGGAGCCATACCCGTGTCACATCTCGGGTATCGGTGGTTAGAGGAAATGAGTCGAGGGTCTTCGACTCATGAACTCGCGAGATCGCGAGTTGCAAAAAGGGTGACTATTGTTACGAATATTTAATTGTTGGATCTTCGTGGACTGAACCCCGAAGTCCCAAAATCTCCGAAGACAGAAGAATCGTAGCGGATTTTAAGGACGACAACTATGTTGTGGGCCCGGGGAATAAGGAAACCGAATTTTCAGAATCCGGGAATTGAAATGATAAAAGGTTGGGAGTCACTGCAAATGAACTCCCTAGTGCCAAAAACCTAAAGTCCCGGGTACTGAAAACCCGAAGGCTGAAAATCCCAAAATGCTGAAAACGAAAGTTTCGAAAACCCGAAAATTGCAGAGCCGAGCAGAGCTCGAAAAAGTCGTGAAATTGAAACATTTTCTTAACATCGATTGTTATGAAAGATGAGGAATTGTCAAGAAACAAAGGCTTGGCAAATTCTAATCATCTGTGCATTTGTATTGCAGAAGGTTGACGAGTGCCAGAACTGATTTGAATTGCCACAAAGTGCAAAGAAATGGAAGAGACACATAATTCTTCGAGTTCAGAAAACGAAGCTCAGAAGAGATAGCGTGGAACTTTTGGTATGAAGAGTGCGCATATCCAACGCAAGGAGAGCTTATAGAGGGAACTTGTTTTAAGTTCGAAAGACTCTAGGAGACGAGCGTAGAGGGTGCTAGGAGGACACCAGCAAGTCTTTGGAAAACACTGAAGGATCAAGTCCCTTTGAGACTGATTAAGTTAAAAGCTCTGAGAGAAACCGAGCAAGTTCACACGCCGAGTGCAAGTGCGCGGCAAGGTGAAGTTAAAATTTCACTAATCGAAGCTCGAAAGGGAAAACACCATCGAAGCCTTCGAATTATTCAAAATCCTTCAAGTTAGGGAGGAAGTCAATTCTAGAAGAATTGATGCCAAGATATTTGGAAAGAAGTCATTTAGAATTTGAACGAACGCTTAGAATTCTCCGTGGAGAAATCGCGAAATCGCGGGGACCGTAAGATAGCCAGATGTTGGAAGGTGGTTAGTGGATGGAGAAACTTGCCACTCTAGGATCCATAATAAAGTGGGTCGTTGATCGTGGTTGGTTTGAACCGTTGGATCATTTCGTAAATTCAGGGATCGTGAACTTGGAGTGCAGGCCAAATTCTTGGTCACTCCAAGTCCCGAATCGCGAAAAGAGATTAATGAGGATAGAATCGAACAGTGGAGTGCTTCCAGGAAGAAGTGCCAAAAACCCGTGAGCCGTCGGATCCAGCCAAATGTGAGGAAGATAACGCCAAGAGTTATTCAGTACTCGAAGTCTCATGGGAGGTATTGAACCATTGATCTCAGGGAAGATCGAACCATTGATTCCTTTCATCGGGAATTCGAAGAATCGAAAGTTGGGAGAACAAAGGAAGTTGTTCTCAAAAATCCTGAAATGTAAACTTACGATTCGCGAGGAAATATCTAGACCATTGAATCATGGTGAGTGTCAGCTATTGATATGACACACTTGAATTTCATGAAGATGGAAGTTGAAAGAGGGAAGATAATTTCTTTCTAATTTCATGAACCGTGAAGTCCCGATTCACAAGAAAAAGGATCCACACCGTTGGATTATGAGGATCTTTGAGTTGTTGGATCTGACTCACGTAGATTTTAGAAAACTAGAGACCGGAAGAAAAGTAGGGGAAACTATTTTTCGAAACCCCGAAACGCGAAGTGTCGATTCACGAGGAATTGACCGGTACCGTCGAACTTGGAAAGCTGTGGACCTTTGATCTGAGGCAACAGGGGTTTGGGAGTTCAGACCTCGAGAGAAAGGAGGAGAGTTAATCCTTGAATTTTGCTAGAAGTCACACGGGTGGAAGTTAAAGGAAGAGCTAGGATGCACTAGACATCCGGTCCGACCTGTTGCCAAGCCCAAGGAAGGGAGGTGTAGCACCGATGGACTGTGCTTGTGAAGGTGTATACTCCCGGGTGGACATGCATGTGGGGAATGAGAGACTGTTGGTTGGAGTACTGCCGAGGTTTGAATGGTTGGAGTGCTGATGAGGTCTGGTACCTTGGCCTAGACCATGTGCATAAGGATTGTGGACCATGGCTATCTTGGGAAGCAATTGCCCGATGGAGTCATAACTCTGCTATGGGGTGGAAGGTCTCTCAATCGAAAGATAAGTACAATTCTCTATTTATTCTATGTTGTGTATGTTGTATACAGTTTTAATGTTATTGAATTTGTTTGTATATACATACATATACTTTGCATATATGGTTGCATTACTGCATCCATGACTGTACCTAAGGTGTCTCATATTTCATTACTTAAGAAATATATATACCTGATGCTAATCATGTAATTGATTGGAATATGATTAAGGTGGAACCAGAAAGTGTCCTGCAAGTGCATCCTGTGCGCATATTGGACAGGAAAATAAAACAACTCCAGAATTGAGCTATGGAGCTTGTAAGGGCCTAGTGGACCTGGTACGGTCCCGAGGACGCGACATGGGAGAATGCAGATGTTATGCGGGCAGAGTACCCACATCTTTTTGAAGATTTTTGAAAAGCTTGCAGATGTTGTGTAAAGTTGCACTGAGGACAATGCAAAAATAAGGGGAGGGGGATTGTAGTGTCCCCAAAGCCGAGCCCCGTAGTGAACCATGTTCTGAAAAGAATTGTAATTATGATTTATAGGCTGGTGAGCCGAGTTCTTATAAGCTGGAGGCTTATGTGTTGTTAGGCCAGGGAGCCTAAGTGTTGAAGGCCAGGAGCCTGCTGTTGTA